>JAUUEB010090394.1:0-15331 GCA_032362205.1 Clione limacina | reverse complement strand
AAAATGTGGTGATTGCTGGATTCAAGGAGACCAGACAGACTGTACTTCCACTTTACATTGATAATCAGTTCAGAATAAGATCTCCTAAAAAAAAATCTAAAAAAATATTTTTTCAAAAACTTTTCAAAATCGAAAAAATCTGGTAGGGTCGGGAGGGTAGCGGTAGGGTCGGTCGGGTGGGTGGAAACATACCTATTTTTTTTCTTGGCCTGATGAATACAGACAAATGTATGTATATACATACACAAGGTTATTTAGACTCCTGACCTACACAAACCGTATTTTATTGAGACACAAGAAAAATATTTATATTTTTTAAATTTCAGCCCAGAACTTCTTATACTATGAATAATACTGTGTTTAAAGACAATTAAGAAGGTAAGTCTACATACCACAGTAAAACGGCTCCACTTGGTATAACAAAATGATTTGATTTATTTTAAAAGCAAAAATGTATGTGTCAAAAGTTATCAAAAATTATCTGAATAACTTTCAAGTTAAGTTTAACAAAAGTACACAAGGGGCATTTAATACAACTTCTAACTTGAATAAGACTATGAATTTGAATAGAGTTATTGCTGGTAGAGATAACTTTTTTATCTTCAAGTAATTTGAATCAAACTTAACACTAGAGCCTGTCAAATTCATATATTAGCTGTAAGACCCAATCATAAATTCAAAATATTTAGGTTAATATTGGTACAACAGTCATTCAGCAGTTTTAATCTAAAAATATGTAAATTTCAATGATGTATTCTGTGGGTAAATCTATGTGTGTTTTTCTGAATCACATGTACATTTAATAAATAAATAAACATAATGCAGTTATGTACATGGGACTAATAAAACAATGAAAAATTCTTACATTTTTGTTTGAGGCAGACTTTAACCATATAAAAGAAAATAAATCTTCATCTTTCTCTGTAAAACAAAATTTTTTTTTAAATAATATTTAATAGTATGTAAACTATTTAATCATATTGTGATTCTATCAGGAAAAATATGAGTGCTGTATGAGACTTTCATAAATTAGTTCTATTCAAATTCTAAAATCTTTGAACCAAATGGAGCCCATTCAAGAAAGTTTTTTATGTGAAATATTTCAAATGAAATTTTATATTTGGGTCCAGAATTTAACATTAAAAAATTGCAAAAGCTGTGTAAAATTTTGAAAACAAAATAAAGTATATATTTAGAAGAAATTGTCATAAATATAATAAAATCAGCTGAGCAAAGTTATTAATAACAAATCGTCTATAGAGAGTGTTATTTTGAGCTCATGATCCTATAATTAACAAACAAATAAGAATAATCATAATACATAAGGAAGTACCAAAAAAGGGGAAATAATAAAACCCTTTCACACAATAAAGTGTCTAAGTTTGTTAAGCACCATCAAGAAAATGGACAGTAAACTATAAAGTTTCTGTTGTAAAAATAATAGTCATTAATGGATGTCGAAACATAAATAATGGGTAGGACTGAAAGAATTAAAAGAAGGGAAAGAAAAGCCAAAAAAATAGGATGCAACCACATGTCAGAAAGAAAAATATGGATAATAAGCCATTAAATCATCTTAAGATTGATGTTTTAGTATTGAACGCTGTATAAAAAGCTGGGTTTCACCGAAAGATCCTTAGTGACAAGTAATGTTTTTCCTTTCCTCAATCTCTCATTCAAAACACATCACTTTTTACTGGTGATGTGTTGCTAAAACACAGGTCTAACAAGGCAGATTCCTTTAACATCAAGCACTTTGGAAGACAAATCTATTCCACTTGCTAGTGTGTTACTTTCTTACTGGATATTTTCATATTTCTTCTATATTGAACATTTTTATTTTTTTTATATAAAGAAAAAGAAATGTACATGCTTACTTCTTCAAATCTTCGTTTGTAACATCTACTTTCCTTCCTTTTATCTTCTTGGGAGTCGGACACAAGGTTTATAGTTCTAAACAATCATACATCTTTTGAAACCTAATAATATCCAAACACTAACAAATACTCTATATGACTCTTAAAAAGACTGCATGAAAAAGAAAGATAACAAAATAAGTGAACAGAGGAAAATCCCTCTGAATGTTCCTATTAATATGTGATCTTATTTGCTACATCATGGATTTCTATATATTTTCTAAACAAAACAAAAGGGGAACACTGATGGATTTCAAAAGCTAGGCACAGTAATATCTCAACACTGATAGAGTCATACACACAAACGCCTTATTTCTAATTCACATGACTAAATATGGGTGTATATTATTAGATCTATATACAAATAGCAATCACATATTTTGACCATGATTTTCTTTTATTCCAATATCTAAATGTATGTTGCCAGACGTTCACTTCACGCACTAACATTTCTGACTTTCTTAATAACATAAGCTAACTAGTAGCAAAACAAGTACTAAATGCAAACCAGCAAAACTTGGTTGACATTTGCATAGGAGCATTTTTGTTGGAATGTTAAATTTACAATCATTAATGGTACTGTAAAAATGAATGTCAATGCAATCAGTTTTGCAAGTTGAAAATGCCTGTTCTTAAATGTACATAATGCTTGACAATGTAAAATGCGCTCTATATACAAATGCTATTATGAAGGTAAGATGATTTCTATATTCAGAAATAAATTGTGAATGAGTCTATAATGGAAGCTCAATGTTATCCTTTGTTTGAGTGCAAAGAATGATTTTTATGTGCTGTAACTTAACTCATCATCAAAACATTAAAATGAATAAAGATGAAATGAAAAAAGTCTTTCCATATACTAATCTTTCTCATCAAAATAAAATTTGGTATCCTTTTTAGTATTGTATATTGTATAAAACAACATCTTGGTTCATGTATACAAAAATACTTATCATTATACACTTTTTTATGGGCCTTCAAATTTAATTTTCTCTAGGAAATTGTCAACCCTTCTAATTCTTTCTTTAGAATCGCATACGATTAACTTTTATAGTAACATATGCAAACTATATTAAAATAATGAATTATATAAAAACTAAGAGTAAAGTTCTAACAAAAAATAAAACAATAAATGGATTACCAAGATATCTAAAATATTGAATAACACATTCAGCAGTATTTTTTTTTTTTACTATCATGCATATCCGTTGAGAGAAAGATTATTTTAAAAGGCAGGCTTCCTTGATAATTTTGAGACCTAAAAAGTCTGTTAAAAAGTATCAGATTCAGAAGAAGCCTCATTTGCTTTGCTTTTCGAAAGATTTTTAAAACAAAAATGAATTATTTAAAATCGATCAAGAAATGATATGTGAAGACAATCAATAACAATTGAGCCTTATGCCAATTAAATCATAAATTAAAGCATAATTTGTCAAACCAAAGTATAAATCTTTAATCGTTTGACCCTATTTTAGGTAGAAACAATAAAACAACAATAAAACAAATTTAACTAGAAATAGAATGAGAGGGACTCCTTATCATAACATTAAACATAGAAGATATCGATAACAGTACCCTGAAATAAGGTTACCAAATTGAAACTAATAACGTCCATGATACATTTTACCTCCTTTAAATCAATACACATTTTCATTATAAATGAATCCTTTTTTTCATGAAGAAAAAAGAGAGCAAACAATTGGGTCTTGAGTAATATTAGGTACTAAGATTTCTTGAAGGTTTGGAGGAGTCTGAAAAGGTATTCGCCATTCATGAAAGACAAAGGGATTGTTACTGTTTTAGTCATTCATCTTGGTATCTTCAAACCAACTTAGTCTTTCCCTGAACAAAAAAGACATAGTAATGTTCAATGTATAACAACATTAATAATAACACATACATAATTGAATACCTTTGTTAGGTATATTTGCCTTTAACCGGCTCTTAAATGCACAATGTAGGTTTTGAAACAATTCCAGAACCAAATCTGTCCAGCTTCAGTTCATTTGTAAATCTCTTATTAAAAACTAAGAGTCGTATTGCCCACCACAAATATTTGAGCTGATCTTTACACAAGGCAAGAGAGGAGTGAATTGCACATATTTGATTGTCTCTATACACGTTTGGGCACTGCAAACTGACACAACTTGGGGAAGATTTGTCTATCTTACATCAGCATCCAACTGACTATCCATTCTTAGAGAATAATGGCTATTTTGATTCCTGCCAAACTGAAACTTGAGCAGCAAGAGTTTATCCCCAATATCACTGTTTCACAATCAAGGACTTGAAATATTTACGTGAAAATGACTCCTTTCAACAACAACACAATATCCTTTGAAGGAATAAGTCAGCGTTCAGCAAAGAATTTATCACATAACCGGAAGCTTGTTAATAACAAAGGAAGGCCACATCCATTATGATTGCTTATCATACATAGGCCATTGTCCCTGATGGTCCCTCCATACAAGACACAACATGTCCAAGTTTACATGATAGCTGTAAGGCGTTGGCCTGATTGTCTTGTTCAAGAGCTTCCATCAGCTGAAAAAGAAGGTATTCAGTAGGATAAATTATTCAGGAATGAATTTTTTTAAATGCTTATGTAGCACTGGTCATTAACGTTAACCAAAGTAAAAGTTTATCTAATAAAATAAGTAATATTTGTTGATAGAAGCTTATATTAAATTTACGTCAACAAGAATGTGGCTATCATTCAGGTGACCATCATCCATTTATTTTATCTTCAAGATTGCTATGGCCCTTCTGTCTGCACACCAGTAAGTAGGTTTAAATATGAATATCCTTAAAATGTATATTCATTTAATAGAATTGACAGATATCTTCAATTTTTACATTAACGTTTTTAATAGTTGCAAAATATAATTTTTTTAATTTTTTAATAATAAAAATCTTACCTCGTTTTTATATTTGGAGACATATTTATACAATTCTCCTAATGCACTGGAAATGTAGAAGAGTTTTGGACTTGTCTGAAATAAATGATTAATAAAAAGAGCTCTGAAATAATTCAATAACAAAACAATAGCTGAATCGTTTTCCTCAAAACAAAAGTGACTTTTTTAAAATATTTTTGTTTCCACATATGCATTGCAAATTCCTAGATAAATGATTCATTTACAAATTTTGACTTAATATTATAAAAAAATATATTAGTAAATATAATTATTTTTAATAGTTACTTAAAATCCAGTTCAACCTTCATTTCAATACAAGACTATATTATTAGATCATAGTTCATCTATAATTGTCTCTAGAGACACACTTGATTTGTTTTTTTAAAATCAAAATCAAAATTACACCAACTGGTGCTATTCTCACACAAAACAAACTGCAAATTATGTTGCCATGCAAAAAAACGTATTGATGCTACATGAAAACTACGTATAGAGAATAGTTTTAGAAACAACTGCTGATTATAACATCAGATAACGTATTTACAAAAATAAATAAAATAATGAACAATTAACTTTCTTTAATATTGATTAAAGCAAAACGACGTCATTTGTACATATACTGCATTTAATAGCCTTACATTGAAGATTTTCATTTAAGAGATAGTTGAAAAAGGATTAAATAATTCATTCAAGTTAATTACCCTTGAAATATCTGCCAAGAAGGCATTCATTTCCTGGTCACTCAATGAAGGCATATCCCTGACATCAGTGAAGTATTTCTCCACTGACTTTCTGTAATGCATTATATCTTTGGCAAAAAGCAGCTTGTTGGACGGAGAATCCTGAAATTCAAAATAAGGTCATGAGGCAGATGTAACTTTTGAGAAAACAATCAATATAAAGCTTAGATAAATTGAGATATGATACAAGCTTTTGTAAATCTTATAGGACAGTGGATTCATCAAATGTTTAAAATACAGGGATAAAGACTTATAATAACTCCTGAACTGTTATTGATAGAAATATCTGTTTTTTATCTGGCATTATTGATTTCCCAGAAGTTTATTAGCTCACTGAAGTCATTAACTCTGGTATTTGAGTGAAAGAAAACTAAGTCTTACCTTGCCCAGTCGATGATCTGATGTAGAACAACTATCCATAAATGTCTGGGCAACTACACTAAGGCAAGAGTCCACAATTCTTGGTTTGTTGATGTCAAACACAAAGTCTGGGTTCTTGATGATGTTCACCCAGAAGCGCAATGGTAAGCTGAAATGAAAGAAGAAAATAGATTGTAATTTAACAAAACAAACACAATGCATAACAAGCTTAAAATTGTTCTTTGATAAAAATAAGGTTCTACTATAAAAACAACAAAGAATGCTATCAAGAATCAAGGTAAAATAAAAGTTACAAAAAAATTAATTACTTTAATACTTAAACGCCCAGAAACCTTTTGGAGGGCACAGTAAACAAAAACATTAGTTTGTGTTTTTTTACATAGTCAACAATTAATGAAGTGAGAAACCAAACAAACATTGGATCTTTCTTTTATTGAAATGATTGAACAAGAGTGTTGATCATTGTGCGTTTGCGTGTATTAAAAAAATATGATTATAAATTTATTTTCATTTGTTTCCTTCTCCCTAGGTGGAAGTTATTTGACTAATAAGTTGATATGTTACCTATTGCATTTCCAAGTATGAACAACTTCAGGATCTGTGATACCATACACATCAGCCTGATAGTCAAGGAAGTCAAAGAGATATTTGATGACAGGAGGGACATAAGGGGAGGCACTCAACATATTCTTGAAGAAATCATCTACATACTTCTGCAATGTGCCCTGAAATTGAACAAGAAGAATTGTTAAGTATATATTACATGCATAAGAATCAGAAACAATAAAATGAAAAGGGACATAATTTCAATGTGGTTCTGGTGACAAATTGCAATTTGAATTTGTCTATCACTTAGATTCTTTAAGGTTATATCTACAAGGTTAAATTGTAACATAATTGAAAAGCATGATTTATACGTTTTGGGACCTTGTATTACATTGAGGTTTGTTAAAGATAGTACTGAGAGGATTAAGAGAAGTATAGTAATTTTATAGTCCAAAGTATAATGTCTTGAACTTTGGTTTAAAGCGTTTTTACTCTTAGTTCTCTGTAATTAATGCCAAGTTTTAAAAAAGGATTTAACTATACTTCAAAACTATACTAACAAGAACAGAATAAATAAAATACTGCTACAACTCAATTGTTAATAATAAAACATAGACTCTTTTTCATGAATGAAAATCCTTTTGTTCAGCACATTTGTGCTTTTCTTCTTACACATGAGCTTTTGCGTGGCAATATCAGACAGTTTATGTTCTTTTTTTTAGAATTCTTCAAGATCTCTAAAACAAATTCTTGCCAAATAGCAGAAAACAGACAAAAGATTTGTTCTAGAATCAAGCAAATTACTATTTGAGTTTAATGTTATTTTAAAAGTATTCTTGAAACAAATAATTACCTTAGTTGAAAGCAGTCGAGTAAGGAAGATCTCTGATATCATTTTAACACCCCCATCTTTGACAGGAGCATCTTCATGCTTCACCAGATGCCATTCTTTATAGCCAGACTCTTGGTCTTTTTTTAGTATTGGTGAAACTGAGCCTATTGAAAGCACTGAGTGATCTAAGGTACCTAGGATATAAAAGTAGCATATGAGCATTAATAAAGTTGTGATTAGAAACACTGAAAAAAAGAAAAAATTGGACTAATGCAACAGCGCTACCATTTAACCCAGGGTCAAAATTGTTTACCTAACATCACTTGGTGAGGTTAATACAGTAAGAAATCCCATCCCTAAATAAAGCAATTCAAAGCAAAGCAGAGCCCTGCTATGACATAATATTTTCATTTCTGGATCCTTTAAAAATGTGTGACATCAAAATTATATATCATTTGTTGTTGAATATAACATTTTAAACAATGAATTCAGTACTGATCTGCCTGACTTAATATTCATCCAATACATGGGAAATTCAGAGAACCTATTCCAATTCATTTTAGATCATTTCATTCATAGCTAAGATAGAGGTGCAAAAGCAAAATATATGCTTGTAGAACATAACAAATAACAAAAAATAAATTCAGTATTATCTGCCTGACTTACCATTCATCCCATTCATGGACTTCGTGGTCTGTTGTCTATGTAACAAAGTCATGTAAGCTCCATCATGAACTCTGTAAAAGGCAAGTGTATTGAGGCGTCTCCAGCAATCTTTGCTTTGTGAGGCAATGTCAATATCTGTAAGGGTTAAAGGACCTGTGGGACCATTTCGCCACTCTGAAGATGGAAGACAAAGATTTGAAAATATTTTTTTGACAGTAATATAAATATAGGTATATTTTTACCATTTTCAAATTGTACTTTTTATTTTTAATCAGCTATGAAAAGCTTCTCTAGCACAAAAGCAAACACATTTTTGCCAAACTTTAAAAAGGCAGCTAACACAAAAACAAGATGTGATCAGTTACTAAATCAAAGAAAAAAATATTCTAAATCTGCGTTCAATGTTATTATTTTTAATATATTTAAATCATTAAATAATGAAGTTATTGAAGTTATAATTATTTTCAGTCAAATCTTTTTCAAAATATAGATAAATGAATAAAAAAAGAACATTACTAAATTTGGTCTGCTTACAATGATTATATCCTTGTAACATAGACAGTGGCATCCCACTAGTTTTTACCAACTAGCACAGTGGTAAGTAATCACTTTAATGTCCAGAATCACATAAAATGAACATTTTGATGAGAACCGGAAACAGAATATTTCCATACTTAAATCTTACCTAATTCAAGATCTCTCACGTGAGGCCTCTGAGAGAAAGGAATATTTTTGTATATATGATCAAGGATTTTATCCTTGGTCTGTGTGATTGTGTCACAATCTGGAATGCGGCACTGAACTATATCACCTCCACTCTCCACATTCAGTAGCTGAAATAAGAATATGAATAACACAGTCAGAATTATATAAAAATATTAAAACAAAGATCATGATCACTATCAAAACTTCTAATTATTAGATCTGTAAACAAGAACTTTGTGAAATAATCTAATTACATAAAAGGTTGACATTTATTTCAATTAAAGTTTTTGCTTTAAAGTGTTCATTGGTTATCAAATTCTACATATATCCAGTAATATATTTAAAAAAGATACACCTGAATAACTACTCAATATGATTCTTTAAATTGATGCAACTCACCACTATTTTTGGCTCTATCTTCTCCCTTAGAAGAGTGTCTTCTGACAAGGAATAACGAGCATCACCAGTGATAGCGTCCACTGGACCCTTCTCAGCTTGAAGTTTGATTGCTTTATACAACATAAACAGAGATGCTCCTGCATAGTCCTAAAAGGGAAAATATAAGCATGAACCATAAATATACATCAAGAATTTGGTCATTCGACGTAATTCAACAGAATACAGAATACATCAGTTAAACAAATGTATACATCTATCCAAATTGCTTGATAATGTAAAGACGTATTCATTCAGGCAATATGTGTTGGTTCTTTTATTCTTTTTCTTCCAGGCAGCCTATTTGGAATCCTTAAATTTGAAATCCATCAAATTTATTGAATGCCCTAAGCAATGGGTAATATATACATTGTATCATCCGCCCCTGGTGAAATGTGTCCACACAATCTAAAGCATGAAAAACAAAATATTTTTAAAGCTTCATCATGAAATGATAATAAAAGCAACTAAGAAAATAAATTGAAAAGTAGATACATATTTAATTAATAAAATAAGCTGTTTAAAAAAATCTAATCAAAGAATCTTTAAAATAAAGAGATATAAATCTTACCCTGAGATATTTATATAGGCAAACTGACAACCAATTTGTCAATAATTTTTCAACGACAGACTCAGACCTGTAGGAAAATAACAAGAAAACCAGATAGATTAGTTAACTCATCCAAATTAACAATGGGGCACATGACATATAAATCATCATCTTATAAAACATAAAAACTTTGAGAATATAACAAAAAAAAACACTTCATTATTCAAAAGCAAATTTTCTGTTACTTTACATATAAAACATTATGAAAATCAAAGTTGGTACAAAGCTTTTATGATATAGAGGTAAGCACAATTAGCTTTTCCGTGAAAGTTTTGAAAAAATTGAAAAGGAGCATTTATTCTTCAAAACTTTGTTCTTTGGTGAGTATTTTTCTTTTTCAAAGTAAGAAGAAGATTTAACTAAAATTGATTGTATTGAATAGATTAATGATATGATACATCATTTACTAAAATTAACATAGAATTAATCACAAACCTTCTTAACATGAGTTTTGGATGTCGACCATCAACTGATTTCTGTACAAGATCTGTAAGTAGAGACTTGAGGATGCTGAAAATAAATAACAGTGCACTTTAGTATAGTACTAATTTCTTTGATAAACAGCAAATTATTAAGCTTTATTTGTATAAAATGTTGGCAGGTTCTGAAAATCAGCAAAACCCATCAGTGCTCATTAGGTGATATTGCTCTCTTGAATAAAAATTGAGAAATTTGAACTTATGCTTTCGGTATTTTTAAATCTTTCTTTATCGTCTATGTGTATGATTATAATGCCAAATAAAACTGAATTTAAACAAATAATTGACTCAACCAGGTGATGATTATGTTATGAGCTATCCTTTATCTTGGTACATTTTAGAATGGCATTCATTTATAAACTATTCAATGCCTACACATCAATCAACTGAAGATTTAGCTTTATTAACTGTAGACAAAAACAGGGAGATGATTCATTGAAATTAATAAAACTTTACTTACTCTGTTGCATACTCCATATTGTTAAGGTAGACAATCATCAATAATGAGGCAACATTAGCTCTGGAAAAAAGAAACAGACAAAAATCAGTATTGAAATAAAATCCAGGATTACTGATAAAAGAATTAAGTTAATTTGTTAGCTTGGCGTGGGAGATTGAGACAAGTCAAGCAGGCCCTACCCACTGTAGAGGATTAATTCCGGCCCGTACAAATAAACATGGATATGATGATGATGATGAAAGTGATGTAAAATGATACTGACCTGTCTCGGATACTGAAAGCTCTCTGTTCTTCTAGAGTTCTGATGAAGGTAACCATGAATACTTTCTTGCTAAGGAGTTGATGGAACAGTTGTAGACCATGATCAGAAAACTGGAACCTTCCATTCTTTTGCTGTAATAAACAGTATTAATGGAAATTAGTTCACATGATGGTAATTACTCAGGTTAATATAAGTTATGACTAACATATTCTTAAATAAATTTTATATGGTATGTTATTCTGCACCAAAAATTAACATGCCAAATATTATTGGGACCCCTTGATTCAGGATCTCTTTTATCTAAGAATATTATAGCATTTTCACTTTGGGTTGGGGTAGATAATTTGTAACTGGTTCAGCCTTATTGACCTTGAACCTTAAATGATGAAATAATATAATTTTAACTTCTGAAATCATGTAAGTTCTTAAATTAAGCAGCTTCCAATTGGGTTGATTCATGAACGGTCTCACTCATTTGCAGGTATCAATGCCACCTCATCATGTGACCGATATTGATAGTTCGAGAATCAACCTCATTGATTCTATTTCATAAACAGAAGATATGGTTTTGCTTACTCCATGTTTTAAAGTTTGCACTTTGGGGCATCAATTTTCAACCTTACTTTCAAATAACAGCAAAGATTAACCTTTAAAAATATCAAAAATATATGTATATATATAGCAATATAAAAGTTACTTACAATTGGCGGGTGCAGTATGATGTGATCAGTCATACCAGGAAAGAGAACCTTGAAAGTATAACTGTGAAAATCCCAGAATGGTATACCACTTGATATCAAGTCTCCCGTTAGATCTGTCATATCAGTCTGTAGCTCAGCAAAGGCTGGTGAAGATAAGTACACATTTTTTGTCAGTGATTGTTTAAAACGTTTTTATTTCTCAAATTTAGTTAATTTTGTCAACATCATTTTTTCACTCAACACAAAAATGATACATAACTCCCTTTCTCTTATGAAAATTACTGTAAGGGTTGTTTACATTTTATGAATTTGTTTGAGTATTGCTTGGTAATTATTTTAAAAGACAAAAAGGATAATATAAAAAAATACCAAAATCATCATACTTTTTTTCTTTTGTTACTCTAACAAAGCTTCAAACTCATTGAAAAAATAAGAAGCCCTTTAATACCAACCTTGTTTGCATTCATTTCTAACATTGCTTTCCAGATTGTCCAATTGTATCTGAAGTTTCTTGTAGATTCTCTCTGCTTTTGTACTCTGCCTACGGTAGATTATGAGTATCACGACAATAATCAATAGCAGAAAGGCACCACCAGCAACAATGCCAGCAATAGCTTCAGTTGGAAATGTAAAAGTCTCTGGTACATCATACTCAACACGCCCAATTGTAAACTGCAAGTTGTTGATTTTGACCTGAGGATATAAAACAAAAACACCTTTTTTTTAACCATTGACAATATGTTTTATAAACAAAGAATAATGTTCATGATGAAGGGCTACTGAAAAGCCCTTAATTTTTTCAATTTTGGTGAGGAAGAGTTTTCATGGAACAAACCATTGCAAAATGTTAACAGTCTAAGTTTTTTTTTAATATTACAAATATATACATTATATGTAAAACTGAGAGTTAAATTATAAAACATTGCATTTAAAAGCAAAACACCTTCAGCGTTCATTATTTTGAACAATGTATGATGACAGTCACCACTAATTTATCTAAGTCAAAAGTAACTAAAAGTAAAATACAAATCACAGCAAACAAACTATGCTTTCCTGTGAACAGTTTTCTACACACTACATACTTTAGTAACTGTCAATGTGAAAAAATATCTTTACTTTATAAACCACAAAGAATATTTTGTTAGGGTTTACTTTAAAAAAAATGACCAACGACTGTTTATCTTTCAAAGAAAGTTTAAATCAGATTTAGATTATTACCAATAGATTTTTTGTTCTATCTATTTTAAAAGCTTTCTGTGCAAACTCTACTCAAACTTAGCAATTATTTGGCATTAATCGTCTACCAAACTAAATACTCACCCTGACATATGGTAGACTTTTCCTGTCCTTGTCATTAGAACCTTTTGCTTGGTTATCTGGTTGACTAAGAGGAACTTTACACACTATTTGATCTATGTAGAACACACTGATGTTACACGGTTCTGTCCCAATCATCACAGACACTTCAGGCTTTTCTGCTGCTATGTTTAGATCTGCGCCCTGAGAGGAAAATAGATAATACATAAAATATCTAAGATAAAATAGGATTATAAAATGTCAGTCCCCAATATCCGGTTCTAAATTGAATACTCTTGTCTAAAATTAGTCATACAAATCATAGTATTACATGCTTTAAGGTTGTCGTCTTCACCCCCACCTAAAACCTTTTAACCTATGACTATGATTTGCATGTTCTAACTGCTGTGTCTTCATGTTTGTTGCTATCGGGCAACAATGGCTATCCTCGTCATGCATTCATTGTATCAAACATTCAAGGTGCGATATTAAATGTCAATAATTAACAATCTAATAGAAATTTGTTTTAAGACTAACCTCAATTATTAAATTCTCTCCTTTTAATCTCTTGATTCCACTGGACTCAGTGAAGTTGTACACCCTTGGGTTAGGGTAATACTGCATCTTAGAGATCATATTTGGAACATGTGAAAGATTTCTTAGAGAGAGAACACCATCCATGATGAAACCAAGCTGAACTACTTTAACTGGTGGAACTTTTGGATCTTTTGGCTCTGATCTTTTGGAGCGAATGATGTTCTTGAGAGAATTGGCCAGAGGTGGAGATGGACACTTCATCACTTTCTTATTCATCACTTTGCAGATCTGTGAAATATAAATTAATTTGCTAAAAATATATGCTAATATATATGATTTGGTTAAAGAGAATGATATGATTTAGTCATAGCAGTCAAAATGAGCAATGCAGATGGTTAGAAACTGTTTAATTTGCTTGTAGGTTATAAGAGTATGTGGAAAATACATTTACAACAACATATTTGTATCTTAACTTTGAAATATAAAAATGCAGCAGCAGCAGCAGCAGCAGTAGGAGTAGTAGTAGCAGCAGCAGTAGTAGAAGTAGAAGTAGAAGTAGTAGTAGTATGAATTTAAAAACATTTTAAGTCTTAGGTTTATAAACAACATTAGTTCCATGTGAATTTTACACCAATTACTAAGTTTCAATAAGGACTTAAAAAAAATAGAGAGAAAATAATTTTGATCACTTACAGTACTGTTTGTGGGATAATGATCTCCATTAAGAGTAGGAATCCAAGCAAACATCTTAGGCTGCTTTATGTACTCAAAGTTTGTACCCATCACAGTCAGTATGCGTCCTCCTCTGTAGAAAGTAAAGTTTAGAAATATTTGAAATTAGTTACAAGTCGCCAAAAGCTCCTAAATCACAGTCGAAATGGGGAAGTAGCTCTGCAGAGATGTTACTTTAACATATTTTTTTTCACACAGAGATTGTAAAGTGTAATAGTTGTTGAAGTAAATATAAGTTACCATACTTAACTAAATTAACTAAAAAATTAGAATGGATCAACTTATCTTTAAATGTTAACATAAGACTTACTCCAAAATGCTCTTCAAAGGTCCAATACGTGTGACGGTTGGATCATTCTTGTACATAAAAAAGGCATTCACTGAGTATTCCTTCTCATCAAAGTAAACCGTGATAGGTGTTTTAGTCTCCTCCTGCCACACTCTGGATGTGATACACTCTATGGATGTGTTGGTGATCTTGGTTCTGAGGATGGACAAGACAGTATATCGTATAGAAAATATGTATAGTTGTATAATGCTAATTTATGTTTTATTTGCCTATTACCTACAATCTAAATATTAAATCTACACTTAAGCTCAACTATAGCTCACAAACAAAGGACCCTCAGAAAATGTAGGATATACCCAAAGTACATTATTAAAAAAAAATACCCTTTTGGAAATTGGAAAGTATTTTTTATCAAAGTCAAAGCGCATTATATGTGGATTACATTGTAGCACTGTTTCACTCTTTTAAGGTTGTATGTTATGCATTTTTTGTACTCCTTATGGTTTGAACACAATATCATATCGGTTGAAAGCGTAAACATAGTGTATACTGATTTTAGCATCGTTCACAGATTTGAAACTCAGAGCCGTAACTTGAGACTAGTTCTCTCATCAATGCTGAAAATACAAACCCAAATGAACTTTATGAAGAGCAATAAGCAAGTATTCCAACAGAAGTGCTTTTTTTTAACAAAAATGTATTTGCAATGAATACAAAGTATTGGTTATGCAATTTATTTTAAATTTAAATTACTCTGAATTCCTTATTAGAAGGGGAGGTGGTAATAGAAGGGGAGGTGTGCACATTGACTAATTTTCCATAGAAG
>JAUUEB010090283.1:521-11499 GCA_032362205.1 Clione limacina | reverse complement strand
TTGACGTCAATACAGAACGGTCCATTATGCTGCTTCTTATCTCATAAAGGTGTTACCAAGTTTGTAAAGGGGGCCACTAATGGTTAGGAAAAATCTAAACCTCAATTTTTGAAAATGTTTGTATCTCAGTATACTGACACCATGCTGTCTAGTCTTAGCACAAATTGTTTTAATGCCAGCTGCCATGCTAAACTGTCCCTAAATTTCAAAACTTATAAGTATCAGGCATGACCCGGCCTATAGTAAAACACTTGACCTTCTGTTCCCAAGTGGGCACCAAAACAATGAGGGCAACTAGGTGGCAAGTCTATAGCTCAGTTGGGACAAACAAAAGATACACAGCAGTGAATATACACATTTTATCAAATATTTTCCTCTAGCCAGGTGGTTTTTATAGTTTTATCAGTTGTGAAAACTATAAAAAGACTTTCTGAGCTTACCCCACTAAAGGTCCTTAAAAATAAGCTCTACAACAGATAACCATAATTAGCTCAAAGACCCAATTCCCCAAAGTTTTCCTTGTTCGTTATCACTGACATGATGAAAGGATAATTCAGACATTATCAGCCAAAGCCACCCACCTAATAGCTAAATCTATATCTTGGTAATGTCATACATATCCTAGCCATGACAAAAAATGCCACTTGTTGCACTTTTGAGTTTCAAGCTATTGCCTTATAAAGGTGAAAACCTGTCGTTTACCAGAGTTTTCTCAAAACATTGCTTTTCTCATATCAGGCCTGTGAAAGGCAATAACTTCTCCATTTGTTTATCAGCGTCAATAATAAATGGGCAAACTTTGTCCTTTTTAAGTACAAATACCAATCTTTTTATTTTACTAAACACACCTAATGAGGTATGAGCAAGCAAGCTAGCGTGAGCCTGTGAAGTTATATAATCTATCATCATCATTTTCTGTCATTCTATCATCGTGTATTCATTTCATTTCATTGCCTCAACTGGACTTAGTTTTAAATTTATCATTAAGGGGTCTTAAGAAAATTACGTTCCTCATTTTGGGCTGGCCATTGCCAAGTGTACAATGGAAAAGAGAGAAGGCATGACACTTAATTAAAAAAAAAAGCAATAAGAACAAAATAGAAGATGAATAAGGCGAGCAAATAATCGAGAAATGAAATATTGAGAACAAGGGATATTATAATGCATACATATCAACGCAGAGAGCAAAAAAAGAACAATTATTGAAAAAATAAACTATATAAAGATAGAATAAATAAAAGAAAAAGGGCTAAACTAAAATTTAGGAGAAAAAGAAGAATCTAAGATTGAAGAAAACGCTGGAAATAAAGAACAAAGTAGGGTCAGGATGGCCGAGTGGTCTAGTCACCCGATCTTTAGAGCGATATTTGATTTCTGGAGAGGGCGGCTGGAAAAACGTTGTGGGTTCAATCCCGTCAATGGACACATTTTTCAAGGTAAAAAAAAATGCTTAAAGCTATCCTGGAATGTGGTTGGTGCATACCGCTCTTGCAAACAGATTTCATTATCAGTACTTGTTGCATGTCCCCGATCCTTGGTAGGCAGGATCATGTACCTAGTCCTATCGGAGACGGACGATAAAAATGTAGGACCCGTGCTAGTCGCACGCTAAAGATCCCCTGGTGGTTGCTCATAGTATCATCCGGGCAAAATTCAAAAAGAAATGTCCTACCAAAAACTGTCGAACTCTGACAGTCTAAATAAAATAGTACCTTCTGAAGACGGACAGCGGTCGCCCTCTGGTCGAAGGGAAGCACCAAAATGATTACGCAAAACATGTGCTAAGCATACTATGTGTTGGGCAAAAACATGAGAGTGTAAAACGCAGTACGCTTACGCACAATTCAGTCAACAATAAGATTTAACTCCGTTCGCGGTAGAAACGAACGAAAGAAAGAAGAAGAAGTTTAGAGTCATGTTCGTTTAAAACAATTCTTCCCTCGTATTTCGTTTTTATTTTGAAGGTAGTTTTCAGTCAGAAAAAGAAATATTCCGGACGTACCCATCTTTTTATCTTTCATGAGATACATTGAACTAACAAAAGTGAAATGAAGGCAAAGCTAAATCAGGTGTTATGATGTCACTTAATGTTTTTATATTATGTCAGAAGCAATGTGAGATAGTTTAAACTAGGTGATGTGCTTTCTAGACAAAGGACTAAGAAAGACAATTACTATACAACTGGTATGCTTGCTACTGTAAGTCATGATATCAAAGCAAGAAGTGTAATGTAAATAATTGAAATATTGGAGTCATAAGATTAAACCAACGAAGTCGTCTTCAATTCAATGCGATAAAACCGTCACTTGTTTAGTGACTAGTATTTGTTTGCTTTATATCGATTTTGACTTTATCTTTTTCAGAAATAGCCGACTGGACTCGTTTTTTGAGGACTATTCAATCCTGAACTATGCTCACCTAGCTTCGCCCTGTAAACTCAAGCCTATCTCAAACTATTCAGCAATGACTGATATCGATTATGAGTAGCAATAAATTCCCTCTGTAGGTATACAGCACGTCTTAAATAACGATAGTTATGTAGGAAAAGCAGGCACTGCTTGACTACGTCTTTTTCTAAAAGATGATATATATGCAATAGCTTGATTTATAAATCGTAGATCTAATTTATTGCTTGTATGTTTAGAATGCTTCAGAATGAAGGAGAAGAATCTATATTTATAATTGCGAACTAGACGTGGGTTCGTTGGTCTAGGGATTATTTGAGAATCAATACTAGTCATTGTAAAGCTCCCCAGTGACAAGCAGGACTTCACAAATCCCATTACAATTTTAAAAGGTCTCTTATTAGCTAAGCAAGAGTCTTTTGGGCTTCTATGCAGTTTTAATTTGACATAATTAATAAATCACATTGAAAAGTAGCACTATACTCATATCCACTATAGAAAATTCGCGACGTTTGCTTGATGTGTCTTTTTGTTCAGGCTACCGTCAGCTGAATAACGGTAGCCTGAACAAAAAGACACATCCAGCGAACTCTCTAGAACTTAGTTTTAATTGTGCTGATTGTAATAATAATTCTAACACGTCTATAATTCAGCCTTCGATCAATTTAGCTAAATGGGTTTGTATTACTTCCCTCTAATTTTGAAACTGAGTTAACAGCGTTCACTGGTAAGTATATTTAAATAATTTGAATTAAATAAAAACAAAGACAAATTAAAAATATAATTAAATATTAACAGTGTATTGATATAAATTGACAACTCTAACAAAAATATATATTTGTGCATTTCAATAAAATAATTATCATCATAGATTTCGTAGGTTCATAAAAAGCTAAACCTTCGTCTGAGTGTTAATTAAGGTACTCATCTGAGAGTGTACGACAATTCGATTAAATCAATACCTATACTAGTGCCCTTTTGAATTATATCCGATTTTTATCATCGCTGTTTTTAATAATAATTCTAACACGTTATTTGGGTAACGACCAAATTCACGAATTGAGAGAGCGTTCAGCGACCCAAAATTATAGTGCTTTCATAATTGACAGTCATCCACCTTGGGAAAAACCTCTTCCTTCCTTGGTTTTCCCAAAGTTCGGTGGATTTAAATTCATTTCGTCTATTGGATAACATTCGAATTCATATGTATTATTTTCTCTTGTTATCAAGACATAACCATCCGTCTTTAAAATGTTTTCAGATAAAGTGACGCAAATAGGCGACAATTGTTCTAAAATGAATTAGGGGCGTCTGCTTTAAATCAATAGCTCTGTCTATGTTATCAACTTATTACGTGCATTTTTGGAAGACATTGTCTCGTCTTTGTATTTTCAAGTGGTCGTTGTTATTATCAGGAATATCTCTAGTGCAAATGAAGTTATACCTTGCGCTGTTTTTAGAGTTTTAGAACTTTGACATCAATCTTTTTTTAATTGAAATATATTTTTGTGCAACGTGTTTCTTTATATATGCGTTTTGTTTGGTCCACCTTCCTTTGGAATTCTACTTATGGCTGTCAAACAAACAATGATAAGGCCAACAGAGTTTGCGATATCAAAAAGGTTAAAAAGATACTTTCCCAAGGTATTACCGAAAATAACTAGTGGCCAAGCAAGGGCTCGAACCCACTACCTCTCAGGTGAGAGTCGAGAACGCTGACCACTAGACTATCGCTGCCGCCCGTTAAATGGAGAGTTGTAGTGAACACTAGTTTCTAGGATTTGAATCCAGGCGACTCGTCATTTGAAAGATGTGGTTTTTAGTCATATAAATATAACCTGAATTTAAAGCTTTTTCATTGGATATTCAGTGTTATTACCTTATAAACTGACATAAGTAGGATGTATAGTAAAGTATCCATTTTATTTTTCTCTAATAGATACAAGCTGACTTTGTTTTCTTCACACGAGTCCTTGTATGACTCTACAACCCTGTTCTGGATCATAGCTTGTCATGAGAGGGGGAAAAGGGCCACTTTTTCTCTTTTGAAAGTTTTTTTTCTAAATTCCTTTAAAATGCATTATTTTGAAACATATTTTTTTTTAATGCGTTTTGCCAAAATCACACGTTATATTATTTTATAATAAAAATAACTCAGACACTATCAAATGTCCTTAAGACGCACACATACTTATGAATGATTGCAAGATTTCCTATGGACATGCCTTGTTTTTCAAATAGACCTAAACATATTTTAATCACTTTTAATATAAATCAGATATACCAAATAATCCAAAAATACAACATTTTGCATAATCAGTCTCATTTGTAACAAATAATATGTTGATACTATTGACAAAATAATTTAATAGAATCACACTAGCGAAGATTGAATAAAGATGCATATATATATATATATATAATGTTGATCCACCTTTTATGGAGATACTTAAGAGCCTTGCAACCCTTTAGCTGGAAACTATCAGACTTTCTCCGGGAGTGGACTAAAGAGCACAATTACTGAAAGCTGAAACCATTCACTCGGAGATTGATAAAAGGGAGGTGCCCTAGAAACTATCGGAGTCTCTCCATAAAAGGTAAATCAACATATACTATTGAGAATAGAAATCAGACCAACCAGATACTTAATGCATGTAACATTTTGCACCAATCCTCATAATCTTTTTCTTTTAAAACAAAAAACACCAACGTTTTATAACTAAAATCAGAAATCTCTATCTTCCACATGCTTCTTAAATTCTTCATTTTCATCAATAACTTACGAATTATGCCAGGGGAGAAAGCCCATGGACCCTAGTATTTTGCCGATATGTGACCTCTAGTATGACCTCAATATCACATCGCCTTTGGGAATATTTACAGACGCCCTTATCTGGATCTACAACTTTTACTGATATAAACGCATGTGACACCTGTGTTAATATGAATAAAAGAATGTGTTCAAATTCCAAGTCTTGCGTGAGTTCCAAAACTCGAGAGGATTTGAGAATCTAATCACATTAAATATTGCCCAAGAGTCTAATACTAAAATGTTTCAAATGTGTAAGGGTCAATATCTTTTAAACAATAATAATTTTGCAGAAAATAACTCATCCAGGCGCTTGTATTGATAGTTATCACTTGAGAACAAAAGAAATATATTTGTGTGTGTGTGTGGCTCTCTATGTTAGGAATAAAGGTCATATTCTAGGCAGTCTAATTCCACTATTTTAATGATAACCTATATCTGGGATATCTTGCTTTTACTTGCCTTGAGGAGCCAGGTGAGACGGCTGCTCCAGAGGTATAATTTAACCACTAGGCCATCTGATTGGTTGTATTTCCTATCAAAATAAAGTTAGCATATTTATTGTAACTAAAGTTGATCTTACCTCATAAAGACTTACAAATTTAAATAAGTTTTAGCGCGAGTAAAGATAGTCTGATGTCCCTTTGGATTGTTTGGTTGAAAACACTTGTAATGGCAATGATGAGGACATGATGGTCTCAATTCAAACTTCTAGTATGTGTATTGGACAACAAGTCTAACTTCATTCTCTTGATAAAACAATGTCCTTGATGTAAAAAGATTGATGTTGTAAGATGTTTAACAGTTATACATATATTCTTTTGAAGTCAATAGAACTGGTTCGATAATATAAAATACATGGTTAAAGTTGGTTATTTAAACACATACCTATTTATTGTTATAAATTCTTAAAGAAGATTAGCATATGATTGGAACCACGCTGTACTCTGAAAGTATTGGGATTAGTTTAGCATCTCTTAATTCATAAACATCTCTGATGCCGCCTCTTAACTTATTGGAGAACAAGTACTCTAGGCAAATCATCTGCATTGTGATTGAGTTATAGAATCGAAATCCCAAGATTTTTTTTCCGCTTGAATACCAGATAAAAGAGATAATAATAAACGGTTTTTATTTCCCTCCCTCCAACTCCAATGTTTAACTATCACGTGACTTTAAAATGTCAGTTCGTTAGCCTTGGACAAGAGGAAAACATTATCATGTGTACCTTAGACAAAACTCCAAACATATAAGACCCACTGTTGTTGCAATCAAGAAAGGGGAGACTAATATACAACACATAAAATCTGCGTAGGCAGACATTGTCCAAAAACTGGATCTTCTGTAAAATAATCGATAACGCGGCTTCTAGATTAATCTTATTTTATCGTGTGTATATATACATAGACTTAAATAAAAGTTTTTATATCAATCAAATTTGACTTCATCGGATGCTTCAAGCTAAAACAAATTGTAACTAATTTGATTAACGTCAAGTTTGCCTTTTCATATTCCGTAATGAAAGAAATAACATAACCAAAAATTGATCAGACAATACAACTTTCAGCCTCCGATTCTCGGCTATAAATTTGGGTCTATTTATAATATAGCCTCACGTGACCCTATCCTTTACGTTTTGTCATGTCAATCCTACTTAACCGATTTTGATATTATAATTATTCTCAAAGCAGTTTATGACTTAGCAAACGTAGACTTGCTACAGTTTTGTAAACATAGTGAAGTTTATGAGGGTTTTCAGTTGGAATGTGTATCTCTTGGCAACACGGTCTTGTCCATGAAAATAATTTTAGAAATTAATTAATAGGGTTAATATTGATTTAGAACCAACTGATCAGACGGACTTAAACCAGCTAAATAAAGACTTTTTTTAATCTTTACTTTGGTTTCACAAAACACGTAAATTGCAAAACCTTCAATCTTGATATGATTCAATTGTTACATCGTTTCATGTTCATGAAAATTAATGTGATAAGCTTTTAACCCAAAGCCATTTAGACTATATAACATGAATACATATGTATGTGTTTATTTATTTCCCTAAGTTTCTTCACATACAAGGCTGACCATAAAAAAGACATAATTAAATCTTTGTAAGAGCTCGTATATGATATCTAAATGATATGAATTGGATTGATCACTTATATCAAAATGAGTTCACGACCTCGTCAATCAGCACGGCGAAGCAAAGATTTAGTTATTCATTTCAGGTTACGGAAGGTAAATATTGACAGCAGGTTTGAAGTAAATTGTCTTTTTTCAAACATCTATTGAAAAAATTATACTGATAATATTTTCGACTATTTGTGTGTTTGTGTAAGGCTTTCCACAGTTGACAACTGGACAATTTTGCCAACCAGGATTAGTTTGACTAATTAAACGACTAAATTTCTTCATAGCACTACTTGCAATTCTTATCAAGACACGCGAATGACCAGAAGTATTATAATGCTAGATGCCAATGTTATTATTAACGCAACCTTACCAATTGAGCGCTGTCCGAGGCCCTGAAAAATATCGGCATTTCAGCACTGAAAAAAACCTGCAGCTTTCAACCCCTGATGACAAAAACTTAAGCTAACCTTGATGCATGTTGATGTCAAGATGTATTAAGAAATGCTTTCCTGACACATATTTTCCATAACGGCACTCTCGATTACTCAGTAAATGCTCGAAGAAGTTTGAAAAATCTTTTGCTGCGGTCTGTCAGACTGAAAAGACAAATCCACAAGCAAAGTAAGGACGAAGTCTTTATTTCTGGTAAATATTGTTATAGTGTCATGAACTATTATTTTTCAAATTCGAATTAGCATTCCAAGTTTCTTGAAGAAGAACCCATGTCCTTAACGCTAACCTAAGCTCTTGCTAGACACATCTAGAAATTCAAATAAAGTTAATGCTCGATTTGTCCTTAATCCCTTCTTGACCACCCCAAATGATGTGTATATATCACACATACTGGTCATCTTTCTAATTTTATCATCTCACCAGACACTGATGAAGGTCAAACAAACATCTCAAAACTTTGTCACTTTAGGGAGAGATTTTTGTACCCAGCCTGATTTACTCTGATGAAAGAATAGTCAACGAGAAGGACTGGGACATTTATACAAGAGCAGTAATGTTTTCTAATACATCAGAAGGAGAGAATGGTTTTCGTTGGGAAAATTGTCACGATATTTTTGATTTTTATTAAAATTACTTGATGTATCTCAGCAATAACGCATATATACCTTGCAAAAGCATAATTCACATTGATTATCCTTTTGTCTCATTGCTCACTTTTGACTTTATTCTAAAGATTGTCTAAACGACACAAATTTATTCTCACAATAAACAAAGGTCTGCTCAATTTTGCCTCATGTTATGTGGTGGATTTAATTGACAGGATATTGAATGCTATTTGTTTGTTCGAGTGAGCTGAACAATTGATGAATCATTATAAATAAGTCTTCGTTTAAAACAAACTGAAGTTCGCAAATTTCGAAAACTTTGGATGTCTTTAAGATTATATTTCCCATTTCTGAATGATTAGATCATCTAAACACAAATAACATTATAATTTTTGGATTTTTTTCTGCTTACACTTTGCAAGTTTGATGTGTTTTGAACTTCATCAAACAATCTACTTTGTCTCTTTATTTTCAATTTCTAAGTTTTGATCACTTTTTTGGCTATTTTTCCTCTGTCAAGAACAATTATTTTGATATCTTGGAGTATACTTCAAATTGCATGAACTGTTATAAAAGTCACTTCAACGCCTTAATAAGTTGACTTGAGTAGTCTCTTCACCACAAATGATATGTCATTGTGAAAAGCTTAAACCCGAAAAGTGTACGTCACGAGTTCATTTTCCGTTATTTATAACCGCAAATCCTTCTTGTCAGGGGAGACGTTATTTCCTATATACCCTTTCCATCCTACAACTCATAAAACCCATTCGGAGAACCACGTCCTCGACACTTAGCCACCTTGTCAAGCTCGACAAATCTAGGAAGTTAGATAAAGGAGATGTTCGATTTGTCCTTGGTCAATACACAACCAACCAGAATGATATTCATAGATTTCCCGTGGGTAAACACGTACTGGCCATATCTCTTATTTTACTATCAGCTGTTTATTCATGTTTGAATAGATACTGATAGTGCTCTGATTTACAAACAGTATGATAAGGACGGAGGTTATCTTTGGGAGTTTTTATCTTATACTGGACTCTATGAAAACCTAGCTTGGCATCATCAAAAACTTGTATGGTTGAAAATACTCTAACAAAATGAGATTTTGAAGGGGGGAGCAAAAGACTTGAGTTAATAAAGAGCCATCCAGGCAAGTATACTTTGAATTATATAATTTTCTTCGTAATTCCAACTAGCTTATGTCGGATGAGATATTAACAATTTTCTTCTTTATTGAAATAAATTTGATTATTAACAGGGTTATTGGTAAACTTAATAGGTAATAAAATATGATGTTGATACACGTATATATGTATGCATTTGTTCATCAAATGTTATGCTAGTGTGATATGGATTAACCCCTAAAGTAATATGTTGTCAAGTTATAAGTCTACCGTAATAACAGATGTCACAAAAAGATGTCTTTGTGAATTGATATTAATGCATCCCTTGTGTTGTCCATATCCATAAAGTGCCTTTTTGTCCACCTGCATTTTGATCCAACTTCTCAAACCACTTTCGACGCGATGGTTTTACAAATATTAGCAAGATCTGAGTGAGAAACTTTGTATTTGACGGATGCCAAAGCGTTTTGCAAGACACCTGCAATTTTGGAGGAATGTATGTACGTCCTTTTGGCATAATCTGCCATGTGATTCACAGAGTTTGAAGGTTAGTTCTTTATAAAAAATAACGATACATCATTTCTATGTTCAAGAAAGTTTTGAGCACTATGTCATGCTAGATTTACACTACCTATGTTGTTGCCACTTCATCAATCATAGGTATTTTTAATACACAATTTATTCATGTTGGACTTTGGTATAGACAAGATTATGATGTTAAATTATTGCAATCTTTGTTAAAATGTCTTCAATGTTTTTATTGATGTGTCAATTTATCTATGCTTATGCATCAGAGAAAACATTTTGTATCAGTTTAATATCTTTTATCTTTACGCTCGCCTCCTTGTCGGGAATATATGTCGTTTTTCCCAACAGGTGGATGCCTTGTCATAAAAAAGCAAAGCGTAACCTTTAAGAATCTGATCATCGTGTACTGAGTGGTACTAAGAAATAATTTCATATGTTTTTCTTTTGTATCATATCTAGGCTGTACTTGGTCTCTAGGAGCTTTCTGGCCATTTCACAAGACTACAACAACGCCATGAACTTGTATATATTGTATGTGGGCCAATAAATCATTTAAGCTTAGAATTTTGATGTATTATATACACATTGAATTTCATAGAAACATTTAACATATCAAGCTCATTTTCAAGATATAATTAAATATATACGCAATTGTGATTTAAATCTTGAATAAACCATCAATCTCAAGAAAATCATTTTTTTAACCTTGAGCTCTATTTTAACTGTCAACTCTTGTTTGGTTTTCCATTACCTTAAGTCCAAAATTGCTAGAAAACACGTTTGCAATAACGTTCCAAATAATAGCATATATATTGTACGGTACTAGCGACTACGTCACGTCGGCGTTACCCGACTTCCTCTAAGAATTCGATCAAAAAATACGATTTAGAAGGATAAGAAGACTGCATCTAAAGACCG
>JAUUEB010090172.1:0-12878 GCA_032362205.1 Clione limacina | reverse complement strand
GTTGTATTATAACACTTTTCTATCTTCTCTACCAGTTGTCTTGAAGGACCTGCAAGGGTTAGACTGTTTGTAATGCAATAGCATTTCTCCAAGTGTTATAGTTTAACGGTAGGTTTCTGTCAAGACATGTTTTCTTCAGATCTTCTTTGATTATCTCACTCCAAGACTTTTGGGGTCTGCCATGGTTAATGGTTGCCAGTTGTTTCGAGAGCCCAGACTCTGACAGAATGGCCATACCAGCTCAGGCTATGGCACATTGGAATTTCACAAGTCTTGTTCTGAGGTCCTGGCTCTTTTGGCGCATCACACATCCAACAGGTCATAGACATTTCAGTCCTTTCCAGCCATCAGTCTCTTCATTATTTGCTGGCCAAGTTTCACTCTCATAAAGGAGAACATTTTGGACACAGGACCAGACATGGGTACGAAGTGGCTTCGCGAGTCCAAGGTTTTTCTTGCTCCAATTCCATTCAAAAGGGTTATAAGGTTAACTATACTCTGTTTACAAGGTACATAACACTTTGTTTTTTAGAAAAAACTATCGCTTTGGCTCCGGCTTTGTGTTATTTTTTAGAGCTTGCTCCGGCTTAGTGTTATTTTTTAGAGCTGGCTTCGTCTTCATGATGTTTTGAGATGAAGGCTTCGTGATGTGCCAGGGCTTCAGCTTCGTACCCATGTCTGCACAGGACTAGTTCACCTTCAACTACACCACCTTAGAAGTAAGTAGAGGCAAGAGATCTCTGAACTTTTCCCATTCGCACTGAACTCTGTTGTTGTTGGACAATACAGTAGTACTGATTGTATTTGATAGAATCATAAATTGAATGTCATGACACTGGGTACATATCATTTTGAATTTCAAGCATCATAATTAATCTGGAGGCTTAGTGGCCTGGGGGTAATGCACTTGCCTTAAAACCAAGAGGCCCCTTTTCCTATCAGGCCAGTGGCTCATTTTTGCTACCACTTTCTGGACTACAGTCCCTGGTTGGGGCAGTAATGTGGAACCTGTGTCTTTCATAAGACTGTAATGTGTTACTCACTCACCCAGACATTCATCTCCACATTGTTTGCTTATATTCTTATGTATTTTTGAGTTTGAGATCTACTTTGTTTCTACACTACAGGCGCACATTTGAGACTTTGAACTATGGAGTTGATTTGTATATCATTATAGTTACTCAACGGCCTTCTTTTTACATATGAGTGGATATATGACATTCTTTTTTGGAAAAAACATTCAATATCTTTTAGGAAACTGTTTATTTATCTGGCCTGGCCATGATCTTTTACACTCATGAAGCTGTACTTTTTGCAGATATTTGGGTATTTCCCCCCTACAAAATGCCAGAAAGAATATATGTTGTAAAGAAAAGTTTCTCGACTATAATTTTTATAGCGGACACTAAGACACTAATAATTTATGCATTTTATATGTCTAGGTAATTGTTATGCAAGAGGTTTACTACAGGGGAATTTTTCATGTTTTTAAATTAGAACTGTTTTTTGTTTGTTTTGCCTATTTGCTTTCTTAATTGAAGTTCTTAATTGAAGTCTTCCTTTGTTAAGTGGCTTAATTTGCATTTGTAAGCTGCTTTTTTACACACTTATCTATTTGATGAAGTTTTCAATGGCTGAAGATAGCGTATGGAAGGTCAATCATATGATTCTTTCAGGCCTTGAATCTGGTTATAATGTGGTGATGGGCAACATTACATTCACCAGGGTAATGTGTATTTCAAAAATATTGAAAGAATCAATTTGTTAAGAGGAAGCATACATTTGTCCTGCTAAAAAAAATAATTGGTATTTAAGTAACACGTTCCGAGTTGTGTTTTTATCCCTATTAAGCAATAATCTGGCTTAAGCGGTTCAGTTTGACTGTATATCTGGGTTGGCGATTTTTGGACAAAAAAATCAAATAAATCGATTTATTTGATTTAAATCATGATTTTTTTTATTTGAATGATTTATTTGATTTTTATTATGTTAAGGGAACAAAAAACTGATTTTAACATCAATTTGATATGTAACTACATATAAGACCTCTTAGTATGCAAATATCTTTTTAATTGAGAGGAATCTGAAACTATTGTTTTCAAATAGTTAAAAATTACCCAAAAAGTAATCATGATTGTTTTTGAAAAAAATCGCTTGATTTAAATCAAACCAACTCTGCTGTATATTAATAAATGATACAATTGAAAACTTTAAAATCACATAATGGAAAAACTGCTTTAATGAAAGAAACAAAAGTTTAAACTACCTTTATCTATACCTTTTCATCAATAAAATGAAATCTTTTAAGTTTTAAAATTGCTTATTTTGAAATTGTCTAGGTTTCCCAAGCATTAGGATATACAGTTGAACTTGCTCAGCGGCCACCTGTGGCAAGAGGACATCTGCCGTAAGTGACCTCCTTTGAGCGCGACCATTAAATTCTATTCTCTTTAAGATTCTTAGATGTCAACTTGCTGGAGAGGCCACTTGCAATAGGCGGCCAGTTTGGCTGTTGATAATCACTGGCTCTGTAAGAGCAAGTTCAACTGTATATGCAGTTTCTACTGTACAGTCTAAAATGTCCCGTGTTGACTTGTCACTAGGTAATAAACCTATTATTAATATACAAAGAAGAAAAGCAACCCCAGTCAATTATGGTAGATATTTGGGTTTGGGATAACCTAGACCTGACAGTATATTAATCATTTTATTTTCAATTATGAAAAGTTTGTTTCTTGTCATTGTTGTATTGATTTTGTTCTGCAGTCAAATACTTGTTTTAACTGCACACGCTTAAGCCAACCAAAAACCTTGACTCCTGAATCAGGACATTACAGTCATCGTACAACCCACCATTTGTTGACCTATAGCATATGGAATTTTGCTGAAAAGGTGTTTTTGTTCAAACAAAACAAAATGGTGCTTCCCAAAAATTGGTTTAAGCGAGTTTGCCTTCGCTCTGTGTCCCGAAGGGGGAATACATGTGCTCACTACCTCATAATTATGCTTTTCTCCCTCTTCAAAATTAGTTGTCAATCTTTCATTGTCTTCCTCAATGTCTGTCCTTTCTCCTTTATTTCTTCAATGGTTTCATTTCAATACACTCATCATTCAAAGAAAGTATGTAGTAGACGTTCCCCTCCCTTTATTTATTTTTTCCAATAGTTTTTGTCTCTAGCATCTGAAAAAAATCTAGATAACTTGTTTTCTGAGCTGTGAACTAAAATAAACTCAATGCCTGTACATTTTCCCAAACAGCTTCTTGCAAATTAAAAATAGCACAACTTTTAGGAGCTTGCTTTACTATGACCTAAAACTGAACAATAAGATATTATGGTGGCTTAAGACAATGTCTCTGCCTCATTTAAGTTAGTTTAAAGTAACAGGTGACCACCTTTTTACCCAAACAAATCTTGATAAGAACTTAAAGAGGAGATGTGGTGGTCTCAGAGGTAATGCACTTGCCTCGCATGCTTTGAATATGGCTTACACATGTTTGCTGCCATTCTCCACTGGACTTCAGTCCTTCATAAGGCCCTTAACGCAGGACTTATCTTTCTTATGACCATAAGTATACACAAATTGTGTTATAATCCACACACAAACCTGACATAAAAACTAGATTTACACACAGCTGAATCAGATAGTATAGCAGAAAACGTTAAATATTACCTCTGCATGCTTTTATGCGGGAATAGCCCTGAGCTTTCACTCCTTTATTCTATATAGTTTTATGGATGATAGATTTTGTTTAACAAAGATAAGTATTTTATGGCCGTATATTACACATGTAAATTTAGGTGAATTCAACAAATTGCTTGGGAAGAACAAAATGTTCTTTAAATATATCTGAGTTCGTTTTATAAAAACTCCAAAATCAGGGGAACTTGTTGAAATTGGCCAGTTCTTTCACTTTTTATCACCAATGTACAACCTCTGATCTCTGCATGCATTGCCCTAGCTTGACAAAACCAGACTAATAAACCCTTGTCTGCATCTTTGCATCACAAGACTTAAAAAAGGCTCATGGAAAAAATGTTCAAACTGACTCCTTTTTCTTTTTTTTGCACAACCTTTCTTTAATTCTTGTTCGTTATAAGCGATTTCTTTGAAATCGAAGTTTGATATAAGAAATATATTTTAATGGTACAAAGAGGTAGTTTTTACATTGTTTGTTATAACTGATTATTTGTTAAAAGTGATTTCGTTATAAGTGAATTCACCTGTATTATTTGCCATGACTTTGGTGTATGTGTTGCAAAATACTCAACATATGACATTAGCAGACGTGCTTACCATTCAGAATTTTGTGCGATTTTCACATAGTTTGACCAGTTTCTTTCCTTCATGCTACAGTCCTGATCTTTACACAATTTGTGTTATTTTGAGCTTATTTCTAGTGTGTTAGTTTTCTGGACATGTTGCTGTTTGCCATCTAGTTGTATGATTGATTGTTTGAAGTATGTAACATTTAATTTTAGTATCATTTCTTATAACTCACATGAGTAGTAGACTTTAGGTTTGGCTGCCTCTTTTCAAACTCATCTAATGACATTGGCAGACATTCTTAAATCTGCTTCTATATTAATGTAATGATCATGTTTTTGTTGTTGTCATTAATGCATTGCTGTCAAATTGTTTATAACCAAGTACTTTCTCAAATATTTTAATATGGGTTTAGTTCTTAACATAATATGTTTATGAATATATTTATTTACAACCCAAAATGGTAATGATGGCCAGTAATATGATTAGGCATATAATCTTTTCATGAACAGCAGTGAACATTTGTTATTAGATATTATGCACATTTTGATATGGAGCATCAATAGTATGAGAGTGGCCAATCTTAAGACCTTATAACCTTCCATATTAAAGGGAAGTAACATCTCTCAACTCAAAGTGAATTTTAATTACCTATCTTGAACATGAGATGTTTCTCTATTGTTAAAGGAAACAACTCATTGATCAAAAATAATTTTTTAATATCTGAAGATCAGATGTGTGTTGGTAACGTTTTGTATTTTTTAAGTCTTATTCAGGGGTCGCATTAACATGAAAAAGTCTCATGTTGTATTTCAAGATTTTTAGGAAATAGACATAGTTACGTAACTGGAAAAGTAATAGTATAGAATCCTGGAAACATTTTCCTCCCCTTCCAAAAAAAACACCAAATAAATATTTTCTTTGTTATTTAGCTTTTTCAGTTACCTTAATTTTTTTCATAACGATTTTTTTGTTCTTTGTTTTTATATAAAGGAATGCAAATAGGTTCATTTACATGTGTAAGCTTAAGACTTATTCTATTATCTTTTCACGCTAATTGAGTTTATCTCTTTATTTGTGTTTGCACTAAAAAACTCTTCACAGTAAATAATTTTGCTAATACATTAAATTGAAACAGTCTAAAATGATTTTTTTCACAATAATAGTCAAACTCACTTAAACCGAATTTTTTTGTATGAACAATTTTGATAACAAAACAATTCAGTTTAAAAAGACAAACTAACTTAAAAAACAAGTCATGCCTAAAAACAACAATGAAACATGTTATAACCAGTAACAAAATAATCAACAACACCAGTAAAATAAATCAACGGAAGTTTGATAAAATTAAACATTTTTAACTTTTTTTAAAAAAAAATATAATTGATGCCCAAATGTATATAACACTAAATCTATAATTTTCTGTTGTAATCCATTCAGATTAAGCATGACCAGCCAATTTTTCTGTTGGGTTAAGGATATTATATTGAGAGAAAATGGGAGTCTGATTTTTGTTCCGATTTGGCTTAAGCGTGTGCAGTTTAAGCAAGTTTGACTGTATTTAGTATCTTTTCATGAACTGTAGTCTCATGCAGCCTGGTCTAAATGAATGCATCTTCTCTAAATGCTCACCTTATTTGTGTTTAAGAGAACATTAATACATACAATTTGATTGTATCAACATTCTAGAATGTATTTTTTCTCACTTTCTAGTGAGTGATGGTTAGTGCAACTGTATTTCTTTAACATAAAGTTCAGCAGTTGGCTACTCAAAAACTCTTTTAATGAATTCACTGACTACACATGCTCTTTACTCCTATAGTCATCTTGATCCAATACACATGTTTTTGTTTTGATTGAGCAGAAATTAGGCCTAAGCGTATGTGGTTTTAGCAAGTTTTACTGTATTATTTTTTCATGTACAGTAGTCGCACACCCTATAAATGCACGCCTGTTCTAAATATATGTATGTCATCTTTATTCATTACTCATTTCAAACTGATACTTTTACAGAGTTGCCAACCCTCACTTAAACAATAAGAGACTCCTGTTTTTATTCACTACTTTACTCGAATCTTCCCTTATTTTACTTGAATCCTACTGGTGATCACCAGGGCCAAGTATGCTATTACATAGATTTTAAAAGTTACCTTTAAGAAAGTGTCAAGGGTGCAATAGCAAAAGCTGTGAAACACTAGTTCAAAGTCGTCAATGTGTTTGATAGGGTGAATTTGTAGTTCTTAAAAGTTTAAAAAAAAATTAAATTCACCAATTGTCGATTCTTTATGTATATTATAATAAACTGGAAGGCATCAAAGTTAAACTCTCCCCGGTTTTTTATACTAACCTCCCTTATTTTCTTACTCAAATCTCCCTGGTGCTGTCTCGGAGGGTTGGCAACTCTACTCATTATGGGATATTAGACAACTCAACTATCCGAAAGCTCATCAAAACAATAGATTGTTTTATTGCTGATCATGCCGTCAATCTCACAATTCAATGGATTCCAGGACATGCAAACATACCTGGCAATGAAAGAGCGGACAAACTTGCTAAACAGGGAGCAACACGCCAACAGACTATCCAACATCCATAGAAACAGCAAAACAAACAATTAGGTCTCACAAGAAAGAAGAGTGGGCAGCTGAGAAAACAGGAAGAGCCATCTTCAGTAATATGAATACTCGAAAACCTAAAGACAGCATCAACTCTCTGAAAAGATGTGAACAAGTCACAATCTTTTGTCTACGATCTCAACACATACCATTGAATACTCATCTTCACAGAATCGGGGGTCAAGATGGATGCAAAGTGCCCTCTCTGCCTCTGCCCTGATAAGACAGTAGCCCACAATCACTTTGAATGTGTAGCCCTGGACAACCTTAGAAAACTCATCTTCCACCCAATCCAGATAATGCAAACACTTTATACTCGCATTCCACACAACAGGGATACACACACCTTTTCTGTCAGGTCGAAGGGTGAAAGCCCAAGTACTGCTGGTTCAATAATGTAATGGGATATTGCACAACTCTGAACAACACAGCAAATATATAACATGTACACATTTTTGTAGCATTACTGTTTTGTTTCTAATAGGCATGTTTGTAGCATAGTGAATAATAGTTGTTTAAATATTTTTTGAGGAATGATGACAGTTTGAAATTTTTAAGTTGATTAGTCTTCTACCTCAGCACTTCTTCCTGGTATATTGAGCACAATTGCAACTCTCTCCATCTAACAATCAAACACTAATACATTCAGTGTTTTATTGCTAAGGAGTGGAAGGTGTAAGAGTTTAAAAAAGGCCATATATATATATAGAAAATGTGTTTATTCATGTCTGATATAGAAGAAACTCTCAAATTATGACCTTTTTCAAACTTACGTCTGTGCACATCTTTCATTTGTTGAATCTCTCTAAACACAGGATGAAATCTAGTCAACGTCTTTGTGAATGCGTAAATTTATATTAAACCCTTTTTTATGATTTTTTTCCTTTTGTTTTACAGAAACATTCACCCCTTGCCATTAGATCAACATTACATCAATCTCAAAAATCAAGTCATAAAAGCAGAAAGACGAGTTTTAAAAGAACTAGGATTTTGTGTCCATGTCAAGCACCCTCACAAGGTTTGATTTTCCTCCTTTTCTTATTAATTCCAACTTTATACCTAATGAATGATTCAACCATTTTATTAGAATTGCACCATGCTTTCTAACTGAAAGAGTTACGAGAAAAGTATTTACAGTCAAACCTTGCTAAAGCGGCCACCCTTCAGACATTCTGAAAATGTCCGTTCAGACAGGTGGCTGCTTTAAGACAGTTGTAGAATTTAAGACATTTTTGTTTAAAAGAAGAATGAAGATCATTGGAGACAATCAAAAGCTCCTGCTGAGCTTCCTTTTTCATCTCGAAGGTAAATGGTCAAATCATTCAACCTAAAAAATGAATTCCATCTGAATTCCAACTTATGTTGGTTGTGCTTAGGTTGTTTTATTTTCACTCACTTTGTGTTGTACCAAATTCAAATATGCCCTGCTTTTAAACAGATCTGATCTCGTATTTAATGCAGTGATTGCTGATTCAAAGTGTCACCCTGCTAAGCTAATCTGCTATGATGACCAAAGCATCAGTGAGGATTCTTACCGTCAACATTTTTTGGGGGTTTAATTTAAGTTGTCTACATATGTTGCAATTCTCATTAAATTATGATGGGCTGATTAATGACTATGCAACAAATCATACAGTATGCTTTTGATTTAATTTACCCATGTTGCGTTGTTTGTCTTATATCATTTGGTCACGGGATCTGATGTTATATTTTTCACTTGCACTTTTTGTCTTATATATTGGATCAACCAAGACGTTCTATGATTTTTACTAAATTTATAAAGTCGTTTGCCAATCCTGGCTTAGACTTAGATTTGGATGACATGTTTGTGAAATATGGCATAGGCAGGTGGTCATTTACTCAGGTTTAACTGTATTTCATCATTATTGAAATTTAGAAAAAAATATTTCCATGATTATTCAAATAATACTCAATTTCTTTTTCTTGTCCAGATAATTGTTATGTACTTAGAAGTGTTGGGAAGTACTGGAAAAAAACAGCTTGTGCAGTCAGCCTGGAATTTCATGAATGACAGTCTACGCACTGATGTTTTCATGAGATTTCAACCAGAGTCAATTGCTGCTGCATGCATATACCTTGCTGCTCGCCAGTGTCAGATCCCGTTACCAAATCAACCACCTTGGTTTTGGCTGTTCTCTGTAGATGAAGAGGAAATTCAGCAGATATGCATGACAATAATTCGTCTTTATGCTCGTCCAAAGGTTAGTTGTGGCTGATGTTCATTTTTTAACGTACAGAATTGAATTTCTATTTATTTGTTCACTTTTCTTTTAGAAAAGTGCTGAAAGAGTATAGATTACATGGGTTTGTACAGATAATTTAATAGATGGGGGTGGGTGAGTCAAAAGTGGATGCTGTGGAAATTAAGGCAATCTTGACTTGCCTCATTGATATCATTCGTTTTATAGAGCATTTTGTTTTGTTTCATTCATCAGGTTGGATAAGTAACTATGTAGAAGTTGATTGATTTTGTGTTGTAGGCTCTTTATTTGTTTTAACTTTTTGTTTTTCCTTTAAAGGGGATGGAGGTAGATTTAGACATTTTGATAAATAAAAAACATAATTAAAATGAACAAATTACCCTGTCTAAGATAAAGTTTATTTGTCCACCTTTTCATTCAACAAAATCAAAACATACAGTTATCCTGTTATTTTTTTCAGCTTAATTATGAAAGTCTTGAAAAGACTGTTGAAGAATTGAAAAAGAAACAACAAGCAGCCAAATCTAGATCAAGGGGTATTTTATCTGATGTGGATACACCTAATTCATCATCTCGTCAAAGTGAGTAATTAGTTTTTTAATTTGCAAGGTAGTATTTTTTATATTATATTTTTGGGATGTCATTCTTTCAGCACACACTTCTATGAGTCTATGTACTTTTACAGTAGAAACTGTGTCAATACAAATGATTTTGAAATAAAGAAAATGTAAGCTGTTAAGTACATACGATATTGGTACCTGAAGTAAGGGGGTGTGGCAACTTTATATAGTAGCCACCTGGCTAAAAAAAAGATCTGCAACTTATGTTCTTGTTTTTTTCATTTTCTCCTTTAACTTTATTTAGAATTCGGCTATTTTATTTGAAATTTTAAAATAAGAGAATACATGTCATTGATTTAAAGAAAGATAAATTAAGGTAACATTTACTTTTTTCAAATTATTTCTTCCTACAATAGCTATACAAAAACTCCTTACAAAAAATTCTGTTTTTCAACAAAACTTCCGATCCAGACCGGATCCTTGAAACATGTATCTACTGTATATTTTTTGTATCATTTGGTGATGTTGAGTTCATGAATTTGGCATTACATTAAAAAGATATGCTGAAAAACAATTGCTCAGTTTCTTTTGAAAAAAGTTGATTTACAGTTAATGACAAAATGTTCACAAAAAGTCTTGTTTAATATGATAGTCATCCATCAGCCAAAAATATAAATTTTGTTTTTTTATGTTTAGTTGGTCAAATTTCAAGTTTGTAGAAATATTATGTACTCTCTCAATTCCAGCTGTTCAGGGATGTGATGGTAATGCTTCTTCTAATGTGACAAATTTATAATCTTGAAAGAATCATCTAGTTGTTATTGTAATATGATACATCATATATTATATAACCCTCATGTGTTGCTAAAGTTTTGGTTCACTACGGTATCAAATTTTGAAATTTTAATTCTCAAAGTGTTGATGACCAGAGGCTAAAGGTTGAATTTGTTTGACGTCCAAAGCAAAGCTATCCAAGTTTTCATTGTAGCATTCTCTTAACTTGCTTCAGATTCACCAAAGGTCATAAGTCCAAACCCTACAAGTTTGCTGGCATCTATGAAAAAAGAAAAGCAAAAGGCTGAAATTGAAACAGCAAAAAGGTCTGACAACAGTGATCATGATAGCAACAATGGTCATGGCAATGATCGTTTGTCCACCAAAAAGAGGAGTAGAGACGGCAGTATAGATAGCGAAGGAAGTCATGGGTAAGTTTGACATTATAGTATATTAACAGACTGCTGGACTTAGAAAAGTCCTTATGTTATATTGACCTTGTTTATTTTTCTATTCAGTCTTAAAAAAATACTAGCTTAGTATTTTTTTTCTTTCTGTGTATTTGATTTGAGGGATTTATGCTCTCTTGCAGTGCTAATTCTCTCATTAAGGACTTAAATGCAGATGCATTAGGCCAAAAAAAAAGTCTGTTTCCACTAACATGGCCCAACAAAATAGGGTAGGTAGGGATTGATTTTTTTTACTCTCGATGAACAAGTCTAAAAAAGATCCAACAAAATCCAACTGAATGCCAAAAAATGTGATGATTGCTGGATTCAAGGAGACCTGACAGACTGTACTCCCACTTTACCGTGATGATCAGAATAGGATCTCCTAATAAAAAATCTGAAATAATTTTTCCGAAAACAAAATTTCAACTGTTAGGGTCAGGAGGGTGGTGGTAAGGGCCAGCAGCGGTAGGGTTGGTTGGTTAGTGGAAACAGACCTATTTTTTGTTTTGCCTAATCTAAGAAGGTAATAAACATTTGATAATGAGCTTCCTAACATAACTCAACTAACTTAGAATTTTAATAGGATGCCCCAGTCACTATTGCCCACTAACCGATTTGTCACAGGAGGTATCAACAAAGAAAACGTTTCCCTAATCAATTACCATAAGATTATTAGGTTTAATCTCCAATTCTGGCTTCCTGTGAGCGACAGAAATTTCTTACATTTCCATTTGACTAACGCAACTCCCATTTGTTGTTTTACCCTATTTCAAACGTAATGTTTACGATTTGTCTGTTATTTTGCACAGAAGTTTTCTTTGAAAGTCGATTAAGAAGGTAGTTACATACAAACACAAAGCTGTGACAAATGTGATGTCTGGTATCACACCCACTGTATGCTCATGAACCCTCTTATTTATGAGGCCCTAGTTTATAGTGACATCTCATGGTACTGTTGTCAATGTGGAATGCCAAATTTCAGTTCAAGCTTATTTAAAAATAACGCATCAAACTCATCATCCCTGGATTCAAACCCATTCTTTCCACTCTCAGAACTAAATCCCCCTGAAAGTCCCACACAAAACTCAAAATCATTTGACCCTCCGAAAACTTCAACCCCAAATTCAAAAACTTCAAATTCAAAAAACCAAACTTTAAACTCAAACATTCAAAATTCAACTTCAAAATTAAAAACTCCAACTTCTAAAAGCAAAAAATCAAAGAAATTAAACTGTCTAGTTATAAACTTCCAATCATTAAACAACAAAAAAGAAGAACTGTCCAATCTTGTAGACATGCTAGACACGGACATTGTGATGGGAACTGAGACTTGGCTCCACAGCAAAATCTTAAATAGTGAACTTCTTCTTAAAAACTTTGACATTTTTCGAAGAGACAGAACAGACACAATAAAAGGGGGTGGGGCAATAATTTGTATTAAAAAGGACTTACATAGTGAAATAATCCATAAAGGTAAGGATAATGAAAGTGTTTTCATCAGACTTAACAACAAAAATAAAAAACCCATAATCATAGGATCAGTCTATAGACCAACGGACAATGACCATAATATATGTAATTCTATTTGTAATGATCTTAAAACAATTGTTCAAGACAATAACAAAGCTATAACCTTCATTGGAGGAGACTTTAACTTGCCAGACATTGATTGGCCTAAACAGAAAACCACATCTTCTCAATACCACAAGGAAATAAACAATAACTTTTTAGATACCTTCAATGATTTAAACCTTGCCCAAATTGTTAAATCACCAACTAGAGGAAATTCACTTTTGGACTTATTTCTAACAAATAAACCTCACCTTGTCTCAAACCACAATATCATCCCTGGTCTTGGAGACCACTTTTCAGTAGATGTAGGGATAGACTTTAAACCTTCTAGAAAAAAAACCCTAAAACGTAAAATCCAATTATGGAAACAAATAAATGAAGATAAACTTAAAAATGATGCTCATGCATTCAGCTGTC
>JAUUEB010090061.1:0-15333 GCA_032362205.1 Clione limacina | reverse complement strand
ATTAATCTATGGAAAACGGAAGATTAAAAACTTCAAAACTAATGAAAACTAATTCCCCGGTGATTTCCGAAAATTCGGCGATCTCCCGGGGGATTTCTAAAATTCGGCGATCTCCCGGGGGATTTCTAAAATTCGTCAATTCCCGGGGGGGATAAATCGGCGGCAGTCACCCTGTGGTTCATTACATTTGTCACAGGACCCAAATATTGAAATTTTGCACAGACTAATGGATTTCTAATACTTGTTTTGGAATTAACAACCTCCAAATCCCTTTAAATAGAAGTTTAGTAAGTGATTTGCACTAAATGAATTTGGTAACCATGTATTTTAAGCCTTAAAAGCATAATAGAAAAATTCCCTTTTCAACTCAAAATACTAAACCACAAAAATAATGATCGTTATAAATAATGATGACCGTTATAAATAATGATGCAATAAAGTTTATCATGTAAATCAGGGGCGGTTGTCAGGTCAGTATAAGAAAATGATGGTACTTACTCTTTTGAATCTCTTGCCAAACTTTCTCATTATCAGTTCATCTACCATACTCTGCAAACACATACTCATCAGCATCGCCTAAAGGAAACAATTGAGAATATTAACTCCAAAAAAGTAATAAAAGTTTTTCATTGGCTAATTAGTGTTGCTTCAGTAAATATCAAAAGTTGCATATTGCAGAAAATTAGAGAAAAAAATCGTAAAAGTTGCTTTAGTTGCTTTGCACCTTTCAGCAATTATCAAATTTTTAAAGGCTGTCAAACATAATTTGCTCAACTCTTTTACCTGATCACTGATGATTGAGACCCACTGCAGGTTTTCACGAGACATCAGATATTCAAATGATAACTCCAGCTGTGATTCTTGAGAAGATGATTTGGAGGAGCCATTTTCATCTCCATTTGGGTACTGCAAATAGGAAATAAGGATTAAAATTATGATAATGATATAAATTTTTTTATTTATTTAAATCAAAATAAAGATTATGGATTAATACTTGTAGCCTTTGAGCCAGAATGGACACAGAGAAAATAAGAAACAAACGAATTGAAGCAGTAGAGATGTGGTTCTACAGAAGCCTATTGAGAGTCCAATGAACAGATAGAAGAGCCAGTGAGACCAAATTGCAAATGAGAGAAAGCTAAATACATTGGTTAAGTATTTTGCAATCAAAGGACTGACCTGATGTTATCATCATCATCATCATCTTTTATAGTCATGTGTCCACGCTATGTGCGTTTGAATGTTCACTATGCAATTGCTCTAGGCCTAGTGCGGCAATCTTTTGCCATCTCTAGAATAGGGCGTTTGATCCTGAAATCCTTTCTTATGGCCTCCCTCCACAACTTGGGAAGAGAGCCCTCCCAATGACTGCCCGACACTTTCATACTTTAGACTCTTTTTAGTAAGTTGTTTATAAGGGTAAACTTAAAGCCAGAAGAAACAAAAGAGACAGACCACCAATATCCCTCCATAGACGTGGATAAAGACAAACAGCTTCATCATTGAGTGCAGCATCCTACATTGAACCCAGTGAGGCTGACAGGTGAGAACCAGAGAACCAATTCAGAATATTTGGTACAAAATCAAACAATTTCTATTTTCAATACTATCAAGTATAAATGTAAAAGATAAGGATACATCAAGAGAACTCGTAAATATTATTCTCGATCATGATATCTTTTTCACCCATAACACATCACGTTCCATTAATAACACAGAACATTTTTTAAAGAAAAATACTTCAGTTGTAATTAGAGAAAGAATTTTAGACATATAATTAAGCCAATCAGGCAATATATTAAAAGTTTAAAGTAGCCAAGCATGATTAAACTCAATATTCCTTACTATAGTTGTGATTCTCCAGCATCTCATTCTTGTGATCTTGAAGCTGCCTTCTTTTATCAAACCCTGTATAGAAGACAAAAAATGTTATAAGTCTCACAAAATGCTCAATGTCTTATTATAAAAAAAATAACACTCAACAGAGTAGGAAAGGATATTGACCAAACGGCAATGAAATTGAAAATCCTTAAATCAGAATATAAATAAGGAGACGGTTTCAATACCAAGAGTCATTGAGGTAAATTAATTTTATCATAAATAAGGATGTGTAAAAAATGTAATAAATATGTATTTAATTTTGTCTGAAGAGACGTGGAACTCCTTCAATTTGGTTGTAAAGACTGTTGAGACTTAGAATTTCTATTTTTGGAAAAGGAAATAACATTTTGCCGCAAAAGCTAGGTTTTAGTCACCTGTTCTGTTTTTCAGAAAACTATGGTAATAATGTGAGTACAAACTTTGCGATGAAGTGAAAATGCACATGACGCCAAGGAGAAAATCTGTAAGAAAATTTCATGCTGATGTCAAAACACAAACCCAAGAAATAGATTAAGATATACTTAATATCACAATGAGAAATTCTCTGATATCAGAAATAAAAGCTTGATAAATCTATACCAGGATTTTTGTACACACTATGTGTAAATAAATTGAAGGCTGCAGTGCCCGGGGTTGAGAGAAAATAGAGAACAACTCTTTCCACATAGACCATCAATTGGCAACACTTCTCAGAAATAATTCTCAGAAGTGTTTGTTACAAATCATTATCTTTAATGGCTGTGGGCCAGGATTTGAAACCATGATATTCAACTACAAAGGCATCCATCAGACATTACCTACAAGGAGAACTAAAACTCAAGTTGCGAAATTATAGAAACTTCCAATGATAAAAAAACACAGCTCTACTGTAAGAACATGAGATCTTTTACAGTGTATAAATGCAAATAATCAGAACCCTCTTTATTTATTCATGTTTGGTTTGTTGCCTGCTACTAGCTGATACAAAGTCAACTAGGTTGAGAGCAAAGACAGAGAACTGATCTTGCATTAGCCACTACTTTACGCTCAAGTTCAAACATATTGGTGTTTTGTGTCACCCCGAGGCCTGAAAAGGTTCTCTGTTTTTTTACACTACTAAAGTGACAGATTTAAGAAAATGGTAATAGTCAAGTATACCACAAACAAGCCAAATTAAGATATTTCAAACAGTTTAATTTTACTTATGGAGAGGACTCCAGTTCTTTAAAAAAAAAAAGAGAAGCTATACCCCTGGGGCTAGATATTTATTTTCTTATAACATAAAGCTGACTTAAATAGCAAGGTGTAATATCTACTCAAAGAAAAGGCTTGAGAAATAAAATATTGCCATGAGGTCTACTTTGAACACTTCTTACATCCACTTGGACCCTAAAATTGAGCTCCCTCTGTCCTGCTGCCACAATGACTCTTGTCCCTCGCTGTGGGTAGTCTGTAACACAAGGCTTGAACTGCATGTAGCCGTAATACTTCAACGTTCTTGATAGTCTTAAGAACTGTGAGAATGAGATAAAAAGGCTAATTATGGACTAAGGAGAAAAACATACAAAAATAGAACACATAATATTGTATAAGGTTTAACAAAAACATAAAGGGATCATAAACAATCTATAAAGAAAATATTTAAGAATATAAGACAAGAAGGGTAAGCCAAGCAACAAGTTAAAAATTAGATATCAACTTGGAATGAAAACACATGTCTCTCTCATACCTGTAGAAAATGTGATCCTGTGATCTAGCATACCAGTAAACTTTAAACTTTAGCAGTAATTTTCATTGAAAAATGAACACACTTTAGCCGCACTATAAAAAAAATGGTGTCAAAAAATCAAATTAAATGAAAAAACATGATTGATGATGTTAAGATACCTGCCAGATATTTACAGCTAGAACAGCAACCTCCTTACTTTTCTGCTGTGAATGCCTGAATTGTTGACTTTTGTTAAATGGCTCCAGATACTCTAAAAATGTGTGTTTTACAGCCTTTTTATAACTTAACTGTTCGGGACCAGAAATATGGGACAGCGCAGAAAATTTTAGCAGTAAAACATTTTGGAAATTTTAGGATACCAGTAACAAAATATTTTTTACAGCTATGGTCTCTTTCAGGGAAGGATTAAAACCCAAATTTAAATTAATGAGTACAGGTCATGTGAACCTTATCTCTAATGAGAGCAAAGGCCAGGAAGATGTTACACACTGTTTCCTGGGCATTGAATCTTAAATGAAGAGCCAATCCCTTCCCACTGACAGGGGATGTGTGAGAAAGAAAAGGATACTAAAATGTCATGCCAAAGCAAATTGAATGAGCTACAGCCTGCTATTAGATTACTATATTGATCTGTCAGTACAGAAAATTCAATGCTGGCTATTGCGCACATTTTTAACATTTGACATAAATTTATCACAATGTTTTCAATAATTACCTTTTATCATAAGATATAGGTAGATCAGTAGATCATTGAAAAAATTGGTGAATTTAAACATAACTTTTTGTGAGAGTTAACCTTGGCTTACTTAACCTGCTTTTGAGGTAATAATATTGATAAATTGACATTTCAGCATCAAAGATTTTATTTGCCTGCTTGGGAACCTTCCTTTAATACTAATTTTGCCTTAAAAAATGTTACCATATTCATAATGGTATTTCAAATACATTTTATTTGCTTGCATTAATTATAATTTTTGCTTGCAATGTTTTAGCCTCTGAAATTCGAAAGCAAGAAAAATATTGTTTACATGGCAACAGCAGATAAAAAGGGGTTTGATGACAGGCAATTATTTCAAATAGTCATATTTTAAAGACTCCTCTTTTTATGACTACATGGCAACAGTTAAGTAAAGTGGTACATGACTCACCTCTCTCTTGGAACCTTTTTTGCGTAGATTTGCCAAATGTGCCAGTTGCTCTTTGGTGGCCAGAACCCATTGCCTATCGATGTCACTGTTTGCTTGGACATACAGCAAGTTCATTGTGATTTTATTTTCCAAAATCTCATCATCATATGCAGAGTCCCAATACCTGGTTTAAGAAAATAAGGACGATTGTAAACCTCTCTTCATTCATATTTTCCCAAATATTTCCTTTAACGCAAGGAATTAGAGCCATAGCCCTAGCCGAGGGGTTTTCAGCTGGAGCCGCATACATTTTTTAAGAATAATACTAAAAATGATGAAAGATGCATAAAACTTGATGTAAATAATGTGATTTTATCATCTAAATGATATTGAATTAGAAAACTTGCAAAACTCATCTCAGCGCGCAAAAATTGTCGGAGCCTGAGCTGGAGCTGCAATATTTGAAAATGCTAGAGCAGGAGCCACAGCAGTTGACAAAAATGTCAGCAAAAAACTACAACAAAACCCATTGTAAGAGAATTCTCAAAATAAGAAATAGGTTATTACATACAACAAAGGGATTATTATTAAAAGAAAAGGGTCAACTTTTGGAAATAAAGGTTGTAAGAGGCAGAGGTCGCAAATAAAGCTATCAAGGTGAGGGGATTTGTAAAAGTTGATGAGGGAATTTTCCTTTTGGAAGGTATGCATAAATGCATACAATCATAACATTGAAATCACTGTGGTTTCACTTGCAACCCCCATTTAGTCAAGGCTTCTATAAGATTACAAGAAAAATAAATAACCATTAAGCCTGATTAAGCAACAAAGGTTAGTCAAAGCTACAACCAAAGTATCTTACCCTTTTCGGATAACAATCCTGTGAACACCTGACTTGTCTGCTGCCTTCAGTGAGAGGTAAGGTGACTCAAATTCTTGCAGACGTCGCACAACTATAATGACAAACATATCAATAAAAAGAACATTCTACACTAGCTTTTGGTTAAGAACAAAGAGAAGGCATTATTTACAAGTTCCAAGGCCATTTTGACAAAAATGCTTGATTCATAATGAATTATTTGAATTTTTCAATCGATAACATGAAAAAGAAATGAAAGATAAAAAGAACTAAAAATTGCTCATTTTCTTCTATGTACTATACTATTGTAAAAAACAAATTTGAGCATATTTTGTTTGGTCAAACTTATAAAACTTAACCTTTGTTCAAACTTTTGAAAGTGAACACATTTTTTAAAATGTGTCAAAACAAAAAAGTCTACTTTGTATATAGTATTGTATGTAAAATCTTCTTCTTTTGTCTAACATGTTAGTGGGGTTTTTTAAACTCATATTTTCTAGGATCCAGAAAATCCATTTTAATTCGTGATTTCCCATTTCCCGATTTCGGATATAAAGAAACACCAGTGGCTATTTGAGAGAATGCATGTCAGTGACTGTGTGAGCTTTTAGGTGAGTCAGTTGCTTTTCTGATCTTGACTCCTTCTTAAAAAATATTTAATTCTTAAATTCTTAATTCTTGTTACAAAGTTTAAGTATTGTTAGATAAAACAAAAAAACACCTTTTTCTCAAAAAAACAAAAAGTGTTTGGAAGTTTAAAATTAAATTAATTATGAACTATTTAAATGAGTCATTTACTTTTCATATACTGAGACACATCCTTATTGCTATTCAAAAGTACCCAAACAAGGGATAGACTAAAGTCCTGAAGCAGCTTCATGACCATTAAAAGCCTTGACCCCAAACAGTCGTCTAAACACAAATTTGAAAAATGGAACTAATGGGTTAAACGCCCAAGTGACGCCACCCAGGGCCCAAGTGAGCAGCTCTTAAGTGGAACAAACGGCCCCAGAAAGGATTGGGTGACTCTCAACCGGGCAAGAGCCAGGGACAGAAAGACAAGTAACAACCTTCACAAGTGGAGACTCAAATCTTCGAGTGAATGCCCATGAAGCAACCCAACTCAAACAATGGATCACATTCTCCAGGTATGTAGCTTTGGACAAACCTGCACAGAAAAAGACCTGAAAGACTGCAAAAGTGCAGCCAAACACTGGATCCAGCACTGGCGCTTTAAGATATGATGATGATAGTCAGCAAGTAAAAAATACCTTATATAAAATAGGGGTTTGAGGTGAATGCATCTCAAACTTTAATACTAATGTACAAAGATTATTCTCACAAGCTAAACTTAAGTCTTCAGTGACCATCTCTGATAGGATATTACGATAAACAAGTTCTAATACTTACTTGAATTGTCTCCATCTCCATCCTTTTTCACTAAGTAAAGGCCAAAATAATGCACAAAATCATCTGGAATTTCAATTTGTTGAGCCACAGACTGTAAAGAAAAGATGTTTAAAAGTATTTAATTTAATTGCTTTTCTGCCCATTAATTTGCTTAGAACAAGGTACCGTAAATACCCGTAGATACTGCAAGTTTTAGGGGTCATAAATTGCACACACAAAGTCACTAGTTGCACTATACTTAGATAACCAAACAAAATAAATTCTAGCCTATGGGGAAAATAACTTAAAGACGCAGTTAGACTTACGGTAAGTCTGTTCACACAGTGTCCGCCATTTTTTTAAGAGAGTCCTTGGAAAAGGTAAGAGAAAGAGTGGGGTCTCTTACATTTATTATCATGTATTGCAGGGTAGGTCAGTTATATGTGAAGATATTTGACAAAGATTTATATTTTTATGATAGGTAACTGAATGGAACTCACTATATTCAAATGCAATTGGTAGTGTTACAAATTGTTTTTTAATTTTTTATGTAAGATTTTACAGCGCTATCAACTCAGATAGGACATTGAAGCGCTCATCTAGATTTAGTTTTGTGTCAGTTGGTACATTTCAGTCTTGGTGTTACTAAACAAGGCGCTACACAAACAGCTATTTAGAACTTTGAAATACTTTTAACTGAGGACTAGTAAGACACAACAGGAAATGGGGCTTCAGTGATCATGTTATTGAGTAAAAAGAACACGATAAACAAGGTAAGTTATCTTATTAAGTCATTATCTATTACATTCTTGTCCATTTGTTGTTGTCAAATATGTTTCCTACTCTTTTTCATGAGTATTGGCTCCCAGTATCTTTGAGACATCAGCCTGAGACAGTTTAAAATATTAGCTCATTAATTTGGGGGTCGAAGTAACTATGAGATAGCAGTATGATCGGGTATTTATGGTAAGTCATTATACATGGTGTTTCTGTATCATTACCCAATATAAATTGGCATAGCTCGGAAACCATCATAGATAGAAACACCTGGTTTTGAGCACTTGATCATAGCAGTAACCTTTGATAACAAAGTTAGCATAAATAGTCAGAAGTGTGTATCTCTGTCGGAACTTCTTCTCTTAAGATGAAGTGGACCAAATTGAAGTAAAGAACTAAGATAAGAGATAAGATTATATTAAAACTTGAAGTCTAGACAGAGGCAAGCTAGTGAAGGAGACACTCAAGCCCATGCATCTCATAAGAAGTGAATCTTATGCTTTTACTTTTCTGAAATTGTATTGAATTGATAATTTAATATCTGCCTAAAAGCACAAAGTAGCCTAAGCATGTTATCATTGTCTTGCATGTTGATTATGAAAAGTATTGGTTAAAGCATCTGTGTTGGGTTATCCAGTGTCCATTATGGTCGTGGTCTACAAGATTATAAGTCAAAATGAACGGGGAATGGGGCATGCCAGTAAAACATGTTTGACCATGCCTGCTCTACAAGTACAAGATGCCTTAAACAAGTCTCTTACATTAATGAGTATCATGAGCAAAACATAAGACCCTTACATTATTTCCATGGATCACCTTTTCCAAAATCTCATATTGACAGCTATGAAGTGAACTCTTCTCTTTTTGAGACCAAAATTATCATTGGACACACTTATCATTAATCAACAGCCACAGGTACAGGACTTTGTGATCCGAGGTGACCCTGTCACTGGTCGGCCTCCAAAATCCTGGAGAGAGGTCATAATAGAAGACATCAAAGCTAAGGGTCTAGCACCAGAGCTGGCCCTGAACCGTGACTCGTGGCGAATGCCATTTCTAGGGGAAAAGTGTAACCCATGCTACATGGAAAATACACTATAAATGATGATGATGATGATGATGATGATGTCATACTCAAGCAGAACCCCTTCATGTGATTAGACAGTTTGACCATGTCTACTCTCTTAAACCAGTCTCTCTGTCTTTGACATTTATCAGTATTATCAGCAAACCTTAAAAATCTGACCTTCTTTCCATGGATCATGTTTTCCTAAATCTCACACCAGATATGAAGTAAAACTCTTCTCCTTTTGAGACTAAAATTTGGACACACTTATCATTGTTCAACAGCCACACTCGAGCAGAACCATTTCATGGCATTAGACAGAAGGGCCAGAGCCTTAATTTTGCTAGATCACTAATAGAAACAACTTTCTATAGATAAGTTTCATCATGGCTGCTGTTCCTTGCATCTTCAAGAGCAAAGATAGAGGGACAACCCTGCACATCCCCTGTTTCCCTCCTTATCACAAACAAAAACGTCACAGACTGTAGGCAGTGAATGGCTATTATAGGATTTCTAAAGCAGGGCGCCTAAATGGCCATCCCTTTTATCCTAGAAAGCTGAGAATACCTGTATGTATCCATTGTGCTTGTTCTGTAGTGATAGTGTAAAGCGCTTTGAGCCTACTCCGAAGGGAAAGCGCCATTTAAATGCCAATATTATTATTATTAACTCTACTAGTTACATCTTAATTCTAGCATATAATAGTTACAAATATCCTCCTTACCTCCAGAACATCCTCTGTCTGGTCTGTAGACATAAGGTTGATTGTGATCTTGTGTCCGTTCATCAGGAATGTGTCAAGGGTCACACGCACAGCTTCCTCCACTTGGGATTCCTTTAAGATAAGAATGAATATGCAGATTTATTTCCACCTCGTCCTTAATGAAAAAAACAGAATTATTATTGCTCATCTTTATATTCACAGACCAAACACCTCAAAATGTCTAAACTATTTTCTTATTCTCAACTAAGAAAACATCATCTTTGACAGAAATGTCACCTATGGAGAGCAACTAACAATGAAAACTTTAAGAACAATTAATGGGACTAACTATGAAAGCCAAACATGAGTTTAAACTCTTGTATTTGGGCGAAATACGGGTCTGCCATAAAGACCACCTTAAACAAATATTCTAAAGTCTTGTCAGTCAATAGACATAAAGGCTCTGTAGATGAATGGTGAGGTCTTAGACACAAGGTGCCACAACAATAAGTCTCAAATGGGTACAATCAATGTTTAAGTTAAAAAGTAATATATGTGCGATTTACACAGTTTACAAAGGGAGCAATCACAAATGACATCATCCATTCAGCAAAAAAATGACTTCAGCTATTTTATTGAGAAAATAAGGGATGGAAAATGTCAGATGATATCCCTTTTTGATTTTTTTAAAATACAAATTTCTGAAATATTGCATCTGTCTAAGAACATTTTTAGCAGGATCCCCCTGTTTTTGGTTAACATCATTGGTGACATAGCCCCATATTAAAAAATGTTCTGAAAAGCTGACGTCCGCATGGGAGGGTGTAGATCGGTCTGAAGAAAGTTGACAGGGGGTCAGTTTTGGCCAAAAAATATGACATCCTTTGTGAACACTCCCATAGTGCACTCTGGAATGAAAGGATTCATCCTCAGTGTAAGTTTAAAAGTTATCTTACAAGGATAAGGACAGCAAACCTTACCTGCTGTGCAGTTAACAGGAAATTGTTGAACACATTACTGTTGCCTATTCGAGGGTCCTGACTTGCTGAAATATGAAAATACAGGAAAGAAAATGTCATTACAGACAACAACGAAAAATTGACAAGAAAGTTCTATAAGATAAATCAATTTTTGTCTCCATCAAAACATGGTATGTTACATTGGTAATGATGCTACTTATATATTTACCCGACACCCAGTATACTACTCGTGGAGGGTATAGTGACGATACGCGTTTGTCTGTGGGCACGATAACTCAAGAAATATACCACTGATTGACTTCAAATTATATACGATGGTGTAATTCAAACCGATGATAACGCCTTTTTAATTAACTGACAGGACTTTTGTTGAAGCGTTCCCTATCGCGTCAATTACCAGTGCCCGTTAGCTTAGTCGATAGAGCACGGGACTTATGATCTTGACGTCATGGGATCGAGCCCCACCTTGAAAATTTGTTTTTTCTTATTGTTCTTCATTATTATTTTTTGTCCTACGTCTGTCTTACACGTTCGGAAAATGTTTTATTAGACATGGTGTCGTGTTTGTATCTGAGTACTAATGTTTCTAGTCTTGTTAGATATATGTAAAGGGTGGGGTGATTAATATGCCATCAATCTGTTATGTATTCAGATTGTGAACGTAACATGTAATTGAAATGAATGTTTTTGCCCAATGACGGATAATCCTCAAACCGGAAGTCACATACAAAATATAAGTAAATCAAACGCATTTACTTGAATGGAAGAATACAATAAATAAAACCAGACTAGAATAACTTTCTTAGACACTGTTTTTTTTAATTCAGTTTAGTCCTTTAATTGGACACGCTGTGTTACTTAAGAGGAACTTTACAATTTCGCAATACTTTCACTAATACCTTCGACTGGATCTACACAACCATATTCATTTGCCTTGTATGTAAATGAGGATCCAGAATAAAACCGAACTCTTTACTTTCTTCAACAAACTTTTTCTGGCCTGGGATTAATCAGACACAATGTGCTTAGACAATAAGAAAAAAAATGAACTGAATTGAAGACAGAACAAAAAGCAAACCGCTGCTTTTACATGTCATGTAGTTAACTCGGGGGAGTCACTTAACCTACTACTGTTTGTACTGTATGAAAAATCAAAGTAATGATTAAACCAACATAAACATGATTGAAAGTCAACTACAAGAGGCTAATTTTATATTCCTAAAATACACTTTGGAATTACATAGAATGGATAAGTTATACACAAATAATGGAAGAACAAATAACAAGTAAAAACACTCAACTAGACGGGCGTCTTACTGTCTTCGTCAAAGATCATGGTAATTGTCACTGAACAAAAGGATGGGTCGCGGCGGACCGTTAAACATATATACACCTGGGGCAAAAACAGGGAGCTCTACTCACATTTTTAAGTTCATATGTAACGTTTGATAGATCAACTAATATCGGCAATCAAAATGTATATTTCTTAATTTTAATAACATATCGATAATCTACACCAGAACATCAAATTGGGCATATCAAACTCGGCTATATCCGTCAAGTACTTGAGTTTTTAGAGTAAAATAATTATTTGATGTTTTGGAAATAGAATTATCACCTTTCACCCTCTCTTTTTTCCCATCTTCATCTCGTCTTTCTTTCTATACCTCTACCTCACTACTGTCCTGTTTGTCTTGTCTGCATGGACAGTAATATGCTTCTAATGATAGACCACCTGGCTCCGTTGGACGGATACATTTAAATATAATAAAACTGGGGTTTTGGAGAATACTTGGGGAAAGGTCTTTAAAGGCAATCTTCAGACTTGTAAAAATGTTTTTAGGAGGGTGTTTACATAACGTTTCACAAACTTTGCAGGAAAAACCTTATCAAGTATAACAACTAGCCATATCCTTCTGGGCCAGAAACGCTGTTTTAATATTTATGTGTCTGTCCTTAATGTTCTTTATAATGCACTCTCTGTGGTTGGTATGTTTCTCAAACTGGGTTCAGTGTGTCCAGGGCCCCACATTTAGACCCTCTAGCGAGTACAGGAACCTGGATAGAAAATTGCCCCTAGAGGATGTTCTGCACATGTTTTGAGTATGAAAATTGCAAGTCGAATCGTACGTCTGTGCTCATTTGGATAATTTAGTGCTATCACAGCCAACCAGGAAGGAGACGGGATGGTTTATGGTATTGGGGACTCGGGATGACACATATCTCAGATTGGGAAGATAAACCACAGGCATCACAAAAACTCACATCAGGGTGAGAAAAAGCCAAAGGATTCAAGCCAACTTAGTTACCCAGTTGAAGTTTGTTTACACCAAGCATTGCACTCTGCATGTGCAAATATATTATAGCGACAACCTGAAAGGTATGACTTAAATTGAATAAAGGAAGGAAGCAGAGACATACTGTCAACACCGTACTGGATGTGACTTTACATAGGGAATACCCAACTCCAAACCAATATTTAGCGTGCATCTACCGGAGAACCATATGGCTGCGGAGAAGGTACGGAGATATTTCCAATTTTGCTTGTTGACAGCACTACCCCTCTGGGACCAACCTTAGATTTGTATGACAGCATCCCAGGGTTGAAGATGCCACAACGACAACCAAACAAACACCAATGACGTTACATCAAACAAGATTACTATACGAACCCGGACGTGGTCTCGGTTATCAAGGTCCGCGCAATGATTCCCGCCCCGATTTTTATGATAAGTCTGAAAGGGTCAACCATTTGAATATTTTACCAATCAATATTTCAGGCTTTACTATCAGAAGTGTCGAACTGATGAAATTGCTCAGTGACGAACACATCCACGTAGCTTTGATTTAGGAAACAATTCTACCTCATGAACTGAAAAGCAACAATGACAAAGGCCGTAAGTTAACAGCAACTGGATATACTTCGTATCAATGCAAATGTACCAAACGTCAAGAGATGTTAACACTTATTCGTAATGACACCCAGGCGGAAGTAGAACACAAGTAAGCAGGAAATTCTGATCACCGAATGATATATGTGAATAAAGGACAATCCAAGTACCTCATACACCATCTTTAATGCCCTTCTTGATCTACTTCAAACTTTTCTTTCAATTAGACAACTTACAGGAAATGCATCATTGCAGGAGACTTCAATGCTCATACGTCACGTCTTGGGTATGAAGATTGGAACAATAGAGGGAGAGAGGTAGAAAAGCTCTGCTTATTTTAAACCTGATCCTCCAACAGGACATGGATAGTGAACCAACCCTCCTCCATAAAAGACATAATACTACCAGTAGACCTGATCTCACTTTCAACTCAGCAGACATCCTTGATCAGACCACAACAAGAGTTTTGGACGGCATAGGAAGTGACCATAAACCCACAATTATGTCTATTTCTAATTTAGACAAAACTGTTACTAATAGGAAAACCTTCTGGAACTTTAAAAAAACTAATTGGAAAATGTATTTTACAGCTGTTGACACGGGTATGAACCACATTGACATCAATGACAGCACGATTGATAACACATCCACACTAATAGTCTCAACTATTCTGAAAGCTGCTGAGGAATCTATTCCACGTTGTAGTGTGAAGAAATTTAAACGTTATTGGAATAAAGAACTTGAGATAACTGTTCAAGAGAGAATGAAAGCTAGGCAAATAGTTGAAATGATCGCTCACCGGCAAACAAGACCAACTACGACAGACTCTCAGCCAACGTCAGATATCATAGCAAAGCTGGGAAGAGAAGCAAGTGGCGAGACACGTGTGCCCAGCTAGATGTCAACAGAAAACGCCACAAAGCCTGGGGAAACTTCAAGAACCTAGAAGGACCAAAACCAAAAAGAACCCCAAATCATTCATAAAATAAATCAAGGACAAAAAGTTACAACTGGGCATAAGAAAGCCATTTCTCAACACATTTCTGGCAGGAGTTAGTAGGTCTACAGAAAGAAACCTTAACAATGTAATGTGGAATGTGTTCAAGCGCAAGCAAAAAGCACCCACCAGTAATGCTTTCCCTTTTTAGAAAGATTTCACCTTACAGGAATTCAACACTGCTACGAGAAGAGCAGCTGCAAGGAAAGCACCAGGTCCTGATGAGGTATGCAATGAAATTATTTCCAACATGGGCCATTTGGCAAAAACAAAAACTTCTGTCCTTTAACAGAACCTGGAATTAGGGCAACTTCCAACATCATGGCCCACTGCCAAAGTTACCTCCATTCTCAAGAAAAGAAAACCAACAGGACTGCACCAAAGCTATCGACCCATTTCCTTGACATAATGTCTAGGGAAAGAAGCAGATAGAATGGTTAACTACAGGTTGTATCATTGGCTTGAAAAGAACAAGATCATAGATAATTCCCAGGAAGGGTTTAGAAAAAGATGCAGGACTGAAGACCAACTCTTCAGATTTGTTCAAAGTACAATATATGGCTTCCAAAGGACAAACAACACAACATAAATATTCATTGACCTACAACAGGCATATTATCGAGTCTGGAGAAAAAGCTTGTTGATGAAGATGGGCAACATTGTGTTTCATTGTATGATGGTCGAATGGATACAGGCAGGCTTTTCTGACCAACAGGACAATACAAACTACTGTAGAAGGTGCAACATCATCAAAAAGAACTTTAGAAGAAGGTATACCACAGGGATCTGCCCTCAGCTGCACCCTGTTTCTCATGTTCATGTGAGTGCGTGCGTGCGTGCGTGCGTGTGTGTGTGTGTGTGTGTGTGTGTGTGTGTGAGTGTGGGTGTGTGTGTGTGTGTGTGTGTGTGTGTGTGTGTGTGTGTGTGTGTGTGTGTGTGTGTGTGTGTGTGTGTG
>JAUUEB010089950.1:0-15333 GCA_032362205.1 Clione limacina | reverse complement strand
TCTGATGCATTACAAGCAAATCCATACAATTGAACTGTTGATGGTGAGTGAAATATTTTGTCAAATTGAATAGATTTCATTAACTAATACGTCTTGACCATTTTTAGTACATTTATTGGAACGTCCACCCTGATCATTTAATTTTTATTCAGTAGGATTAGGATGGAACAGTGTGTGATAGCAGCTATTGAGTCAGAAATACGAGATATAGGTAGGGGGTCACGAGTATTCCCATATGCCTGAAAGGGGTCGCGGCTTAGAAAAGTTTAAGAACCACTGCACTAAGACAATCTTCTTTAATACAAAATAACTCACAAAAGTTAGTGGTGACATTACAATTAGCTGTTTCAGTAGTAAAATAAGCTTGTAATGATAATAATAATGATTGAAGTACATACCTTATATTTTCATGATCCATGCCGAAAATGTAGTCAAATTCTGTGAAGTCTTTAACTCTTAACTGAAACAAACACAAGCATTATACCTTCACAATTAGCAAAATTCACACTTCATTTGGAAATAATTGTTCTTTATTTTTGTTACACATGCAATATGTCACTTCATGTTTACCCTCTATGTGTGAAGTCATCTTGAAAAGTTTAAGATCAAATAACTTCAAACTTTATTAAAATTTTTACTTTATAGACTTATGAGTTTTGAAAGGTATGTAATAATGTCACAAATGAAATCACCGAATTTTAAAGGGTTATGCATCCAGGTCTTAAACCACAGTAGTGGTGTATCAGTCACATGGCTCATAGCTTCCCAACCATCAGTCTCAGCAGTGGTCTTTTGCTGATGGGCTCTGCATTTTTGCAACATAGAATGGTACATCCATTGGGACCTTGTTCACAGCCACAGAATTTTATTATCAATCCTTGCCAGGCATTGTAACCTAAAGGTGGCTACCACTTACGATTTTGATTTAGGTGTCTGGTGGCGTGGAATCTGCTGGGTGTCCAGAGAGCGGGCGATTCTGTCAGAACCCCTGAAAACGTAATCCGCTGAGTGTCAGCTGAGGATGACACTGGAAAAATAGCATGTTATGCATGCTCCTGGACCACTGCAGCTTGTGTTAGATTGGTCCAGGTTGCTTAGGGTTACCTAAGTTTATATAACATGGATGAAATATTGTGGTCTTATCTTGGTTATGATAAGCATGTCTCACAGCTTTTTATTTCTTTTTAGTTTATAGAGTTTTTGTTCTTAGCTTGAGAGTTCCTATAGATGTTTTCTAACAAAGCTAAAGATTAACATATCGGCAACGTCATTCCAAACCTAAGTTTTTTTTTTTAGGTTTTGATGTAACTGACCCAAAAATTGTTTTCCCCAGGTAAAAAGATTTTCCCCTGAGTTCCTATTTAAGCATAAAAGATCCATATCCATTGATTTTTATTTCTTTTGAAAAGACTAGTTACTTTATTTTGTGCGAAAAACATTTTTGAAAAATCTGTGGGTACAAATTTTACCCACTTTTTTAAGGTAGGAGTGTGATTTTTTGGGGTGTAACATTTGCCTAACTCTATGCAAACCCAAGAGAAACAATCAAATTGACTTAAGCTTTTGTGAAGTAGTATTTTGCTGTCTATTTTCGATCTTAATGTATATCTGATTTGGTTGCCAGATGTGTCTAAACGACATTGGAGCTTTGACTCAAAACCACCAAAAAACAAATTTGACAATTGTGGTATGACGTTGATGATATTCATTAGCAGCAAAAATCATATTAGTCTCCTTTATATTATTTTAAATTAAGCTCTGTTTTCCAAGTTTAGGATAGGTAGAAGGTTTATTTGATACTTTTTGTAAACATCTTAATTCTGATGGATAAACTAATTATCATTTTTTTGAATTGATGTTTACAACCAAGGAAGGAATATGGGGTATGGTTTGTTTCATTGTAAGTCAAAGAGTCACATTTTCTACACAGTTTTGAACAGCTTACATCTTTTTGTTTTTTTTACTTTTCTATGACCTCAAGCATGAACTGCACACACAAAATTGTGATATTCAATCATTTTGATGTCTTTCATTATCAGTATCAGCATCAAAATGTAAACTGTCTTTTGTACATTTTTTCTAAAAGAAGATGACTTTTGATGCACAAATGATATATGGACATTTAGAGTGTCAATGCAGGGTCATTTATGAGGCCAGTTTTTCAAAAATTTCTTTTGACATTTTTTGGATTCACAACTTTTACTAGTCTCTTCTTAAAGAAAAGCACCACAATCATGATTGCTTATGCCTAGAGGCAGAATGATAATGACTTTTTATAACATTTTTCTCAGCTAGCACTATGGAACGAAAAAACTTTACAATGTATTTTTTTCCCACTGATTAACCTTCTTATATTCCGTGTCAAGTTACAAGGAAGCTGCTGATATCCTTGATATTTTGTAGAACAGGGTTTACCAACTTGGGTTCATGAAAGAATCTTTGGTACCACTTTTTATTTGAATATATAGGACAAGCCTTCTATAAAATCTGTAATGGGTGTCGCAATTTGAAAAAGCGCTATATGTTCTTTCCTTCTAGGCATCCTAGGGGGTCCATAATCTTTATCCAGAAACTTAAGTTTTTCAGAACTACTTTTTATTAACCGGTTTCCGAGAGGTTATATTATCATTGGTATATATTTTTTTATGTATATCTATAATTCATTTCTCCATTTTCTCATTTCTACTGATTATTTCTTTTTGTCACTATCATCTCTGCTTCAAATGGCGTTCTCAACACAAAAAGCATTTTTCATTGATAACTTGATCATCTCTTTAAAAAGCACACTAATTCTTTAAATTTACAGGACTGACACAACAAATGTCAAAAAGAAAAGGTAAAAGTACTAACTAACACCTCATACTTACCCTATTGTAATAGGCACCCAAATAAAACAGAATATTGGGACTAACAAATTAAAAAAAATAATACTAATTATTCTTACACAATATAATAATACTCATTATTTTTACACAATATTCTCCACTGTATACAGCTGCTAACTAATCTCTCGTCTTAGTTGAGAAAGAAAATGTGTTTGTGAATTTTTTCTACCAGCGAATAACACCAGACCCTGGTTTGTTTTGAACTTGAAATAAGAAATGCTTGTTTAATTTGGTATGGTACATGCAAAAGCATGTTTATAAAAGTACCTTTTAAAAAATGTTAGTTAACCTTTTTTTTATAATGTTAAATTCTTCAAAGTTGATGTGGGTGAGTGTGTTTGTATGTGTGTGAGTGTGTTTTTGTGTGTGTTTGGCCTTTCGTGACTTACCTCTTAACAGCACAGAACAGACATGCCACCATGTGTGTAACTTGCCACCATGTGTGTAACATGCCACCATGTGTGTAACTTGCCACCATGTGTGTAACATGCCACCATGTGTGTAACATGCCACCATGTGTGTGTAACATGCCACCATGTGTGTTACATGTCACCATGTGTGTGTAACATGTCACCATGTGTGTGTAACATACCACCATGAGTGTGTAACATGCCACCATGTGTGTGTAACATGCCACCATGTGTGTGTAACATGCCACCATGTGTGTGTAACATGCCACCATGTGTGTAACTTTATGTCCTCACTTCATTCTACTTTTTTAATTTCCTAAAAGTTCTAAAAACTTCTGCACCATTGTACACAAATCATTGATACACTTTAGGTCAAAAATATCACCGAAGGAGTTCTGGTTCTCTGAAGGCATGTCTGGATATGGTATAATTAGCTCTCATGAGAACTAGCTCATGGCAAAATAAAGATTGAAGAATAAATCAAAGACAAAGTTTGGATGAAATTTCCGTATAGTAATGGGAATTTGTTTTACTTCCCACAACAAAATAGTTCCTCTCTTGCTTTGAAATCATGTCATGCCATATTTAAACATTATGAATGGGATAATTTTTAGTATAGATGTTTTACACCAACCTGCACTTGATTGTGTGTAGAACGTCAAGTACCCTTGATCATGGGTTAGTAGAACAAGGCTTTATATTATTTCAGAATTGCACTAGGAATCGAATATATTAACAAGATGTCTGTGATTTGAACACACAACTTATAAAGCTAACTTATACTATGTTTGTTCAGAGAGGGGTAGAAAGTTTACTTATGTATGGTACCAAATGCTGGATTGCAGGTGCTTTTTGATGTATAAAAGAGATTGACCTGCAATCCAGCAGTTTGACCCATACAAACTCACATACCTTCTGAAATATGACACAAACATTTGTGTTAAAACTCCAACTAATCTGCAAATGAGAGGGCCAAGGTTCAAATCCACCAAAAATTTGATATTTTTCCTGCCACTGCACCACATATATGACAATATAAACGATATAATAGTTTGAAATAATTATTTCCTTATTTTATTAAATGAACAACTTTCACTTTTCAAATATTGTATTATTGTCAGTAAATTCCAATTTTTCCTAAACAATCGAACCATATTCTGCTACACAAAATTGAAATTGCCAATTGTAGGTTTATCAATAGGATATAGAATTAATATAGAAGAACAATCTTCTCCAGTCATTCCTGTTTGATTTCTGTGTATGTCAGATATTCACGTGTCAGATAACAGAGACTTAACTGTGTACTGTATTGATATGTGCACAACTTTTCAAACTATCTCATTACTAAGATCAAAATAAGAATAGAAATACTTTCTACAATTGTGTGTATAACTTTGACATTTTTCCATTTTTTTTCTGTCAGTCCGATTGTCACCAGCTGATTCTCATGAGAGCCTCAACTCTTGTACATCATCAACATCAGAATTCTGTTCTGCTAGGGATCCTTTGGTGAGTTTGACGCCTTATACTGATAGAGAACCTGAGTAATGTAACATTGTTAACGTTACATTTCCTGTTTAGTGGTGTGCTAATGGTGTATCGTTTCAAATACTTTTGATGTACTTTAATATATTCTGAACTAAAATTTGGTAGACTTTTCAAAATCATAATTTTTCAAATGGTTTCAATATTAGCAGTCCTTGCCATTGCTTCTACTTCTGGACAGAAATGGTTTCAATATTAGCAGTCCTTGCCATTCCTTCTACTTCTGGACAGAAATGGTTTCAATATTAGTAGTCCTTGCCATTCCTTCTACATCTGGGCAGAAATGGTTTCAATATTAGCAGTCCTTGCCATTGCTTCTACTTCTGGACAGAAATTAAAATATTGGTGTGTTAAGATATAAAGTTATGACATAGAAATTCCTGTTTGCACCTGACGGTCAAGTAGAAAATCATCAAAGATCAACTAAATGTTAAAATTCTATACTTGTCAACCCAAAATGTGTCAGTACAAAATACAGAGATAATAATTTTCCGGATATTTTAAAAAGGAAATAACTGTATAAAAGTCATAGCAATACAAGCAAAAAATTATTTCCCTATAAAAAGTAAACATTTCAGAATGTTCATCTCTGAAAATAACGAGATGAACACTGCCAATGATAATTATCATCAATTTTCCTGTCAAGAAGTACATCCCATATCTAGATGATGCAGAGCTCACTTTTTTAATTTTGTCTTCTTCTGTAAGTCAAAAATAGGAACTTTCATCTATAAGCAAATGATTTTACTACTGAAAATATGTTTGCCCCTGGAAAACGAAGTATAAGCCCCTCGAATGTTTTCCCCTGAAATATCCCCCTTGAACAAATTACAGAGGGCTGGAAGTCACCATATTTATTGTTATTATTGCCTAATTTAGTTATCGCAACCACTTTTCTATGAATAATCTATTTTGTCTCTTTATTCTCATCTAATAACAGCTGTGTTGCTTTTTATATTTCCAGAAAGAACTGAATCCTCAAAAAGATGATGATGAAATCAGTGCTCCATTTAGGCGACGACCTTTCTGTGTGTATAAAGGTCATACTGCAGATTTATTAGATCTAAGCTGGTCAAAGGTGAGACACAATTTGATGAACTTTAACCCCTCAGTGCAGTTTAATTTTCCCATTCAAATGAAATTTAAAGAATTCAGTTTCTTAAGTTGCCAAATAATCCATGGTCAAGGTTGATTAGCCACCTTTCTTTATACAGGTCTATGTTTTGAATGCAATATCTGTTTTAGTTAACCATTCAAAGTACGCACCCCCAACAGGTAAAAACACTTATTTAAATTTATGGGCAATGTATTTTCCCTTCTTCTTGATTAATATCAATCAAAAATCCCCTCCTCAATAAAAAAAAAACATGATTTAAAATCAAGGCACCTTTTATATGAATTTTGGCTTGGTCACAAGTCACAAACCAAATCATCAAATGATCTTTTGATGTTTTTAAGAAATTCTCTTAATTTGCACCATTTTTAACTAATTTTTGCTGCCATTGATTAGACAAAACCTAAATTTGTATCCCCCCCCCTTTCAAAATCCTGGCTATGCACCTGTTTACAGTTAATAAATGTTGAACCCTGATCTTTCTTGCAGAACTACTTCATTCTGTCATCATCGATGGACAAGACGGTACGACTGTGGCATATATCGAGAAGAGAGTGCCTATGTACATTCCAACACATTGACTTTGTCACCGCCATAGTGTTCCATCCAAAGGTAAGATTTATTACTTGTTCAATGCAAAACAGATATTTAGGGTTATACAATGATAAGGTTATACTTTTTTAATTTTAATATTTTTCAATACAAAGGTAGGTATATCAGGTTATTCTATAAAAAATAGCATTTTTTCATTTTCATATTGTTCAGTGCTAAGATAGATGTATACTATCTTTAGAATATTTTCACAACTATCATTCCCGCAGTCTTCAAACAAAAATACATGTCAAACATATAGCGTTTCATTTACTTTTTCTTGCATACATGCATTTTCCATGATGAATGATTATCATTTCTCGGTGAGACAAAATGAAACATATCTTATTAGAGTATAATATTAAGCTCTGAAGCGCTTTGTATATAAGCTGAGCCTTTGCTTGGTCTGTCATCGTAATTTAATAATACATTCTTAAGCACTTTTACCTAAGGAATGTACATTTTTCAATCTAGTGATCATAACTACATTAAGTTATCTAAATGATATATCATATTATTTGTAACATTCTCCATCAAAAGCTCCAACATGTTGCAAAATTCAAGTATTTTTTTCAATTTTTACATCAAGACACTCTTATGAATATTTTGCTCAAAACTAATGTTATTTAAATGAAAAATGGAGTAGTTACAGCACAGCATTCTATAGGCTGATATGAAAAAACAAGTTTTTGAGATGACAGCCTTTGAACTAGAGGCTTTCAGAAGAATTAGTATCTCACAAACATGCAATTTAAACACATACAAATCTTCTTTATGTGTGTCATAATCTTTATTATTCATTAATTAAAATGCAGAGGAAAAATGAATCCAGAAAAAAATGTATGATAGGACACTCCCTTTTCACCTTCACAAGCTTATAAATTATCACTGACCTGGTCAAAGGCTACAGAAGGTTTCTTGCTGCCTCATGGCCCCAGTCTATTTATGAACAACAACTGCAGTGGCTAGGCTTATATTCTAGTTTATATTTGCCATAATATTATTCATCATTTTTGTTTGTCCATATCAGGATGACCGCTACTTTTTGAGTGGTTCTTTGGATGGTAAGCTACGGTTGTGGAACATCCCAGACAAGAAAGTGACCTTATGGAATGAACTGTCGGGCTGCTCTAATCTCATCACCACAGCAAACTTCTGCTATAACGGTCGACTTGCTGTTGTGGGGACTTATGATGGCAAATGCTTTTTTTATACAACAGAAGTGAGTATATTTACATCTTGGTCATTTAAAGGGTCATAAGTAAACAAATAAAACTGGATTGGCTGAAGAACAGGAACATTTTTCTCACAGCACAAAAATTAAGATGTTATAAATCTACCCTCTGTCATTGATTTGTGTCCTGAGTTTCCTTAAAAAAGAACATACTAAACAAAGATAATTATCTTGTTTTTATTGAATTGACCAAGAGCCTACAATAAACTTTAGAACTTTATTTTTGTCTTACATAATTATTATTGCGGAAATCATAATTGATTTCACCATGTTGCCAAGACATATTTTTGCTCTACTTCCACCCTTCCCAAGTCTGCCTAAGTAGTCCTGCGCACTCATTTTTTGTCAGATATGTTTAAAAGGGTTGAGAAGATTCTTGCCCCCAGAACGCCCTAGTTTGTCTTGGGCCCTGGCATGGGAGAAAACCTTTCAGAGGAGTAAGCAATGAACCATTCTCAGCCCTTAGTAAAAGATTTGATGCTGAGTGTTCAGAGTCTAAATGGGTAGACATGTGCAAAACATAAAACTCTTAATTTTGTGGGGCTTTTTGGCTTATTAGCTAGATGCTTTTTTAATTTCTTTCTAGGTGGTGAAAAGAAAGTTTTAATAAACAATAATAAACCTATCATGTTTCATACTTTCATAACCTGTTTCTCTTTCAGCAACTCAAGTACTACACTATGGTCAATGTGAGGTCATCCAGGGGGAAGAATTCCAAAGGCAGGAAGATAACTGGTATTGAAGCAATGCCTGGCGAGGAAAAGGTAACAATGATTGAGGAGATCGGGGGAGCTGATTTTTATCTGATAACCACATTCAAATTGAAGTGTTTCAATATCAGTTTGCGAGACTGTGTGTTAGTGTATTTTTAAATGTTTTTTTAGCGAGCACTTTATTTTCGTGTATTTTGCAAGAAATTGTGCAATACGCGAAAATAAATCTGTAGCACAATGTTATAGGTAAGAATTTGAAATTAAATTTTGTGAACCTGTAGTTAGATTAAGAAATAAGAGAGGTGAAATGTTGGAAGAGAAGACAGTCATACTGTTAAAGTAGGAGTCTGTACATGTATTAAATTTAAGGACAAGATGTGCATCTGCAGCAGTGCAAAGTGACTTGCCACAAGATTAAACTACTATCTTTTTTTTAAAGATTGCAAAACAAAGACAATCACATTTTAGACTGGTTGGGATTCGCAAAAATAGTCTATTGCAAAAAAAAGTCCCTTGGGACTGCTAATTTGATAGAATGAAATTGTATCCATGTTTTAGGGCCAAGCAATTTTGTCATAGCTATTATCTGGCAGTTCTTTGTTCTCTTCAGGAGTATGCTTTCACTGTATATGAAGTTTTTTCTGCATGTATGATAAGTACCATACCCTGATACAACAGTTACTGTTTACAGAAAATTAAGCCTTTTCCAATAAAAGTTAACTATTTTCAAAGATTCATGATCAGGAACATAATCTTTATGTCTTGCTGATTATGAATATTTTTGTTACCCACAGATTCTAGTCACATCCAATGATTCTCGCATTCGTCTATACAACTTGAGAGACTTGACATTATCATGTAAATACAAGGGATGTATGAACAACAGCAGCCAGATACGAGGAAGTTTTAGGTAAGAGAAAAAACAGAAACAACTTTCATTAAAAATCCAGGGCAGAAGAAAAGGATCATGTGACCTGGAGCAGGTTTTCTAACCAAATGTGCCTCCCAATATATGAATGATAGAATCATTATTTTAGTGAAAATTAAATGAATTAATACAATGAGAAATGTACATTTATTGAATAAGTAAAATATTTTTTCGACTTACATCAATAATCTCCCAGATGAAGGGGTTCATGCTCTTAGAAATTACTTTTGCATGTATTTAAATTGTCACAATAAATGTTCACATTCAGAACGTATTAGGTGGACCTCTTGATTATCAGTAAGTATAATGTAATTGCGACTTGTACATCGCACTTCTTAGTTCTTTTTAAGAAACTAGTGGCTTAGTACACAGTCTTGCTCGGTTTTTTAACCACCATGTAGACCTCTCTCTCCGCTATGTGCCAATATGCCCCACCCCACTTTTGAAAATCATAGTTTTAAAGCAACCTGTATTATGTATTAACTATTTTTATTAGCTGATTAGATTAAGGTTATGTTTGAGTTTGTTCTGCAATTTTGTTATTCATATTTTTTGGAAAAATGCTATCTTGGTACAAGGTTACTTGGCTTATCAAAGACTTTGTTCAACAATGATCGTCTAATAAAAGTTTACTTTGTTTGAGCTATAAGCCAACATACAAAGCAAACAAACACATTTTATTTTGAGACCTTCTTTAATAGACATTGTTTAATGCTTTATCTCCCTTTATCCAGCCCAACAGGAAAGTATGTGATCTGTGGCTCTGAGGACCACTTTCTTTATGTATGGAAGACAAACCATGAGTTCATCAAGTTCACCTCAGCTCGTAGGGACAGGAATGACTACTGGGAGGCTATTAAAGGTAAACTATGAAATTGAAAAACAATTCAGCTAGACTGATGTGTGAGAACACAAGAATCTGTATTAACTTGTATTTGGAGTGACTAGTAATGTGGCAAAGAGAAGAAAAACATTGTAATGAAATTTTCAACTATTTTAGTCTCGAGTCCCAATGAGGACTTCATTCTTCTTTAACATAATTTGTTTCCTTTAATATGTTACAGAGATTACTTCAAAAAGATCATGAAATATTATCTTGACATTTTATCTGAGTTTCAAAGTCATTATTTGACCTTTTGTTTTGCTATGTAATCCTCTCATAGTCTTGATAATTATGAAAAGCATTTTATGCTTGTGTTGTTTCAAAACTCAATAGTCATTTAATGAAAAAGATACTTAAAATAGTATTTGATTTAAACATTAAATTATTGTTTTTTAAGTGTGAATGATTTGTAATTCTTTTTCATTTCAGTCCATAATGCTGTTGTGACGTCAGCCATATTTGCTCCAAATCCCTCCTTCATCTTCCGAATGGCCGAACAGGAGGCTATGGAGCTCAAAGGGTTGTACATATTACCTGATGACGACACAGAGGAAAGGGAGATTATTGTGTCTGCAGACTTCACAGGGGCAATCAAGGTGATCACCAACAGGCCAGCTAGGAACTAACAACATAGGACTTCCAAACCATAGACTTGCTTCATCTTCATCATTATCTGTTTATAGCACCTGTTTCTATGGCCAGCCACAGATTGGACTTGACTGTGCGAGTGCAGATCTCCAACCATATTGGTCTACGACCAGCTCCTGACCTTTGACCGGTAGATCCTGAGAGATTAGCCAGTTCCATGTTTTTCAGGGGTTGACCTCCTGGTGCAGCGCCAGGGATCTTTAGGTTCAAGCCTTTCTTCAGCCAGCAGTCTTCAGACCTTCTCACTGTGTGCCAAACCACCTCAATAGAAAGTTTGGCACTTCCCTTTGCTCAGAGTGTGGCCGTTTTCTGTCTTCAGAAGATAGACTGTAATAGTGCTACAGCTAGTAGGTAGGACGTTTGAAATTTGCCTGGATGACACCTTTCATGGGTTGATCTTCTTTCGATTACCAACCACCAAGGAATATTTTGTGTGCGCTGCAAAGACATAGGACATATTTTATCGCCTGTCTCAAATAAGACTAGTTGCTCAATTCTGTCAACCAAGTAAGATCTATGGGTAAATGCAATGACTGCAACTGGTAATAAAATATATTTCGTATGAGTGGTAATCACTGTCACCATGTACCCACAATGGCCACTTTCTACAAATTTTCAACCATGAAAATTTGTCCCACTGCAGGAGTTGAACCAACAACATATTAATCTAAATCGGATGTCCAGCACCTTAACCACTCGGCCATCGCGAGAAACAATACCCTGGAGAGTTTAAGAAGGATACCCAGCCAGAGCATACAAATATGTTTTTCTTTGTAACTGAAAGTTTAATATTGCGTCAGTTGTTTATGAGCTGTAAATGGCTGAAGATCATATATATGCAGCATTGTTAGCAAGACAATGTGGAGCCAGTTTGAGATCTTTATATATTAAGTGTAAGCAAATTCTTGACATGCCAAATTAACATGTTTTTTGTTGTTGTTTTTTTTTCTCTTCAAATATTACCAAAGAACTGCAATATTTGACAAACTTCAACCAGGTTTGACCATTTTTCTCAGGATTTTAAAGTGCCAGGACACAATGAGCATGACCAATAGTTGTAAGAGCCTTTTTTTAAAGGAAAATCTTGTTTTTTTCACTTTGAGATCCAATCCAATGGCAGCTGAGCCCTCTAATCCTTCATCTTTGGACTTGTAATGACCACTAGCTTTGCTTATATTGTGATCAATGTTTTTAAACAATTGCCTTTTTATTCCTAGCGCAAAATCATTTAAAGTGAAATATTTAAATAAATGTTATTTTCTGCGGTAATTTGCGAGTGAATTTTATATACGATTTCAGTAAGCCATGAATAGATCGATTTACATGTGAATTTTAAATGGAAACTATATTTACTCATCCACATGAGTTGTAAAACAAAGATGTATTTACTAATCATTGTTGTTCCTGACCTTTGCTATGTATATTATAATTAAGTTAAGAAGACAAACTGAATTTGTTAGAAACAAATGATGCTTACATTCCTGTACAATATTAAGGGCATTATATTAGCTTGTCATTTCTTTAAAAAAATAAGAAGCTGAGCAGTTTTCAGATGAGGATTCAGAGAAATGTCATACAGTCAGTCATAGCCAATTAAAATCCATCATTAAGTCTCTCAACACCCCCTTATAAGTATCAAGGCAGTAAACATAAATTGCAATGGCAATAACAATTCATGATTTCCCAGTTGGATGATATGTTTAATTCTTCCCATAATTTAGGACCTAAAAAGGAAACACAGCTTTTGTTTATCTGTGTTGTTGCATTGTCGTGCCATGAAAGGCCTGTAGAGATATTTTTTTAATTATGCACTACAATTGAATTTGATTACAACTTTAAGGGAAAAGCGTTTACAAGTGTCGACTTTTCCCTGTGCGCTTTGACCCAAAAAGGATACATTCCTTTTGTTCTTCTGTGGTGCAAAGTAGCCGCTGGACTCAGCATTGTCGTTTTGCAATGAAAGGTAGCCGCTGCACTCAGAATTGTCGTTTTGCAATGAAAGGTAGCCGCTGCACTCAGAATTGTCGTTTTGCAATGAAAGGGTAGTATGTTTACTCTTGTGTCTTTGTGTGGGATTACAACGTAACTGAAAAAATAGCGATACGTACGGGGAGGGGTAAACGGGAAGTATTTCTCTTTCTAAAATTATGACCCTAAAATGATTCAAGAACACAAATTTCTACTTATTTTGCAGATGTAAGATGCAATGACTTCAGGTAAACTATTCTAAATTTAACTGACATATACACTGTTATTGTATGGTGACATGATTTTAAATGTGCAAATTATAAATATTTAAGTATTATTCATACCAGATGCATTTCTAAACAAATTTTTCTGCATGCCCCAATATGGTAATGTGTGATAATCATATATACATGTCTTTTAGCTATTTCAATGTTTATGACTTGTCTTTAAATATGACTGTAGGAACATAATTATGCTTGAGTCATTTTGGGCAGGCCATTATCAAGATTTCTATACTGAACAAAAGTGTGTAGCTAGATGGTAAAATGTATGTAAACTTTCTCATCATTATTTAATTATTTATTGCTTTGTGTTTTGCATAATATTTTTACATTATGTATCATTGCTATGAATGTGTTATCTTGTGCCAAGACTTAATTATAACAACTGTTTTCATGTACATTTTGTTTTGTTGACTTTTACTTAACTATGGTAAGTATGATTTTTGTCCCCGTTTTTTCGTCCCAGATGTTTGTATGACAAACCTTTATTGATATGGTAATGCCATTGAACAACCAAATCCTATGCGCATGGCGCAAAGTTATGCATTGAATCCTTGGAATATGATGCTTCATATTGATGCAATACCAGTTGTATGGATTATCTCAGAGTCTGTGCTGGTCTATAAACATGGAGAGGTTCCTGTTATATGGATGCTGTCAATATCTATGCTGATCTGGCATTACAAACAACTGTGAAGTATTATTATGGTTAGTCATTTGCTTTTGTTCAATATTTCTCAATTGAATATATTGATTATGCAAACGCACACAACACCTCAATGAGATATATTGGGTAAAAAGCTACAGCTTTAATTGAAATAACATAAAGCTTTTTTAAAAGTTATGCATTTAACCGTCTGTGCTGGTCTATAAGCATTGGGTAATTCCAGTATGTATGAATACAGTAATAGCTTCTGTTTACATTTAAAAAATGTTGACATTGCTGTGTGCATTGATACAAATTTTGATCCTTCAATTTTGTTATATTCACTGTCTTTACATTATGTTTTTTACCACCCTGTATAACTAAAGCTGTCACAAGAAACAACTGAAATATGTGAGTGAATGTGTCATAATGTGAACAAGTCATTGTACACATTGTGATATTTGCTTCTAATTTCTTTCCCAAATTACAATGAACGTTATATCTCAATCATTAGCTTCTAGAATTTTTATCTTCTGCATATTTTTAAAATACTTAGGTTTGATTTAAAAAATTTTGTGTCTATTTTTTTCTTGACTTTGCTGTGTCTGATGTTTCGTAATACACCAAGTAACCTGAGGCCTTTCTTTTCTACATTTGTAAAGCCAAACTTTGTATTTTGTAAAAAGTCTTGAACATATTCAATCTTAACTTTACTGACGTGATACCTGTATATAAATAATATTCATTGTGTGCCATTTGATGTTATAGCTCAAATAGACTATTGATTCATGGATAATGGATGAAGATGTTTTAATGTATACGTAAGAAAACCCAAATAACCATCAATGTTTTTGTCATCCTGGTGAAAAAGTCTGTAACAGCAATATTTTTTTCCTCATCGTTATATATGTCATGTGACTCTTCTCTCATTTTTGTTTATAGGCATTAGTGTTGTTATATATGTCATATGACTCTTCTCTCATTTTTTTATAGGTGTCAGTGTTGTTATATATGTCATATGACTCGTCTCTCATTCTTTTTTATAGGTGTCAGTGTTGTTATGTATGTCATATGACTCTTCTCTCATTCTTTTTTATAGGTGTCAGTGTTGTTATATATGTCATAGGACTCGTCTCTCATTCTTTTTTATAGGTGTCAGTGTTGTTATATATGTCATATGACTCTTCTCTCATTTTTGTTTATAGGTGTCAGTGTTGTTATATATGTCATATGACTCTTCTCTCATTTTTGTTTATAGGTGTCAGTGTTGTTATATATGTCATATGACTCTTCTCTCATTTTTGTTTATAGGTGTCAGTGTTGTTATATATGTCATATGACTCTTCTCTCATTTTTGTTTATAGGTGTCAGTGTTGTTATATATGTCATATGACTCTTCTCTCATTTTTGTTTATAGGTGTCAGTGTTGTTATATATGTCATATGACTCTTCTCTCATTTTTGTTTATAGGTGTCAGTGTTGTTATA
>JAUUEB010089949.1:0-24556 GCA_032362205.1 Clione limacina | reverse complement strand
TAAGATCTCGATGAACTAAAGCGTAGTATTCGGGAAACTTTTTTGACTCAAGATATGCTACGAATTAAATTGAGAAAGTTGAAACGGCGATAATAACGTCTGCTCTAGGAAGAAAATTAAAACAGACACTTAAAAAGTTTGCAATGGCTTTCTTCTCTTCACTACTCCATGGAAGTTAGCCAACATATATTCAAAACTTTAATTGAAAATTAGTGCCATCAGTAACGAGCAATTTATTGAAAAGTATGAATCATAAAGCAATAGAACAGATTATATGTATAACATTCTTACTCGTTTGGTTTTGTGAAATATAATAAAAAAAGAGCAAAAATAAACTTGTTGCTCAACTTTGGCGTCGAGAGCTTTAGCAGATGTTGCGACTTTTGGCATCAGACTAAATTGTTAAGCTTTTTTCAAGCTATGAAAATAACTGATAGGTTATGATTTAACAAAGTAACAAGTAAAAAACAACGAAATAAAATGTGAACTCAAATAACGCACATAACTTATTTCTTAATGAAAATTTAAGGAATGTACACAAGTTTTTCAATTTCTGTGCGAGTTTTATGATCGGGAATGGAACATTTAATACCCTAAATCGTGGTACAAATTAGGTTTGTCTTTTACTCTTTAAAAAGATAATTGTATATTTAAGAATCTTCTTACACGTTTGCTTGATGAATTCTTTGTATTGCTGTGTACAACTTTCAGAATGTCCTATTGACATTTTTATCAAAGACAAAATGTCCTATAGTTTTGTTGGTCCAAGACATTTTGTCCTATGGTCAAACTTTTCAGGCGCAGCACTGCTCAAAGGCTTCGCATTTTCTTTCAATTTAAAAAGAAAACTCAGCAATAATCACAAACATCCCCACTCGAGTCTATTTTTGCACATCATCTAATGCTTAAATTATTACCTACCTGTTACAATTCATTAAAAGATAGAACATGATATTTCTATAACTGTTGTTGTTGGTACATTTCAACTTCCTTTGCGCTTTAGCGTTTGGCATCTTTCTAATTGTACATCCGGTCTCGAACTCGTACACGAAATATCATATATCTATAATTGGTGTCACTTTTCAAAATCGAAGATAAAAGGTTTGACTTTTGTTTATTTCCATTAATTGTTGCCAAAGTGTTCATAAGGAGACCAATGAAGGCAGTTATTACAATTAATCTTTTAATACTATTTAATGATTGTATTTATAAAGCAATTATGTTTAATCATATTTTTGATATTTCATAACTACATTTATAAAGAAATTATGTGTAATCATATTTATCTTGATAAAGACCAACTATCTCAAAAATGTAGAATACCGACACGTCTGTCAAGATGGTTTGAAATGTACATTTTCATTTTAAATAGATATATAACTTTGAGATAACTGGACACAGTTGCATAACTAACATTTCATAAATTACAAGCACAGGTCAATTGTTTTGCTTTAAACTAGATGACCACCAGTTGCGGTTTCTGGTTCGATTCTTTACAGATCTGTTGGTTGACAAATATTAAATTGCCCTACCAATTTACTACTAGGCACCGTACGGTTTAAAACCATGGTGAATGCGTCAAATTTTGGAATCGGGGAGGAGGGGTTTGTGTGCAAGCTAAACTGTGGCTCAACAGGACAATACGCAACTAACAGCCCCGACCGCAGACTATGCACTTTAAAGGAGTGTCCTTTGGAGCTGCACCATCATTTTCTTTTCTCTTGTTTTTTTTCTATTCGACACACTGTCTGAGTGCTCTCTCAGACTCTACCTTCTTCCTCCATAGAGTTCTGTCAGCTGCAGCGGGCACCCAGGAGGCAATAGCCATGCCGGCAAGCAAAAGAGGGTCGAAGCAAGAACGCAACTCTGTTTCACGCCGCTGTGGATATCAAAGGCCTTTGAAGAGTCGCCATCAAACTGGACAGTACTGGACAGCATACTAGTATGAAACTATTTGATCATGCCAAGGAGTTTAGGCGGATATCCAATTTTGAGCTGTATCTTGAAGAGATCTCACGGCTCACCAAGTCAAATGCCTTAGTTAGGTTAATGAATGCTATGTATAGCGGTTGTCTTTGTTCTCTGCAACGCTCTTGTAGTTGTATGAGTGAGAAAATCATGTCTTTGGTTGAGCGCTTTGCTCTGAAACCACACTGAGACTTAGGGTATACCCTTTCTGCCAGTCTCTGAAGCCTTTTCAAGACAACGCGTGCAAAGCACTTCCCAACAAGAATAATAAGTGATGAGATTACACTTTTACTAAATTGCAGGTACTAGTAAAATTATAAACATATTGATGCAAAATTGTGCGTCTTTGGGGATCTTGTATAATTTATTTGTTTAGTTAAACAAGCCATGATTTCTCGGAAATGTTGAAATAGTTATTGCATTTTAGAACCATCGGTCAGTTGTGATTTTCATTCTTAATGGTAAAAATTTAAATATTTTGATAATAAGCCAATGACACTCAAAAGTAGTGCTTATTTGGAGCATCTTATCATATTTTCAAACTAAAAAGTTTCCTGTTAATAAATAGTGGGTTTATATCATTTAATTATAATGTATGTAAAATATTGCATTCTAAGGAATTTAATGATGTATTTGAACCAGGTATTACAGCTGAAAATGTTTAGACTAATTATTATTATTATCCCGATGTCTAACAATTGTATTGCTAATTTATTCTTTCAGACCCCAAAAACCCCGCTTCCCAATTAACATCGGCATAACAGGATTTGTGGCGGCAACTGGAGAGGTGAGATTTGTACTTATTAAAAAGTAAGCAGTAATCATAAGTCTACATGGCCGTATATCAGTTGTTTCAATAGAATCAGTTACTTACATCTTCATAATAACGTCCCATGAGCAATTAAGACCTTTATCCCCCCTCCACCACAAGACAAGATATGAGTACTTACATTTTGTTTCCTAGGGTCTTTAAAATTGTCTTCAAAAAATGTGTAACCTTTTTGGACACTTGAGTATTACTGAAGTGTGATACGTAGTATAATTTTTATATCATCTCCGGCGTTACTCTATTCAATTTGTACATGGTATAACTTCTAAGACGTAAATTAACTTTAATCTATACCGTAGAATAACGTTTTATATTCTAGAGGTGTTCATTTACTATTCACATATTTCGAAACATTACATTATTTCTTTACATCGTATATTTGTACATATATACCTTGTTATTCATTCACAGACACTAAACATACCTGATGCTTATAGAGATGAAAGGTTTGATGCAAAGGTAAATACAATAATGACCAGTTATATATTAATTATTAAATGCTGTGTTTTAGGCAACTAATGATGGCTGTGTTTTTAGTCAACTTTCAATGGTGCGTTTTTAGTTTACAACGAAATGCTTTGTTTTTAGTCAACTATCAAAATGCTATTGTTTAGGTCAACGGCCAAAATGCTGTGTAATTACTGTTTTACATTTTGGTCTTTTTCAGTTGTTTCTTTGGATACGGCCTCTCAAAATACACTGCCTATTTTTCGAAACACTAGCTATTCTAAACATTATTTCTTATTTTCTAAGCCATGCACAGGATTCGCTATAATGTCTGTTTTAGGGATCTAACTTGATAAAGTGAAATCTTATAGCAATCTTAAACATTTATCTAGTTGTTTTTTTAGTTTAACATATTACCAAATAATAATTCAAGTCAGTAAATTGGCATAGGAAGACTGGTGCACTTTTAATCACGCATGTAAATTGTAGATTATTTATCAATATTCATAAATTGCCATGTATAAGCAGTTGGATTTTATTTTAGTTGTCTGATAGAATATTGTTCCAAATGAAGCTATCTTATGTTTGAGATCGATATTTTTTTTATTTCTGTGAATATGCATTGCTCATTTCCAAATGTTCCACTCACCTCAGGTTGATGAAGGTCAAGATTTCCGCACACGGTCAATCCTGTGTATGCCTATCAAACATGTCAATGGTAAGGTCATTGGTGTCAGTCAACTGGTCAACAAACTGGACGGGACACCTTTCAACAAAAATGATGAAAATCTGTTTGAGGTGAGAAAGTGGAAAAAATTCATGATAATATTATTGTAACGAACAAACATTTAAACACTTATCAATAATGCTAAGGGGCTTAATAAATAAGAAAACGGCGGAGTGATTACATTTCTTCATTCGTTTAAATTTGATACTAACAATTGTTCTAGAAATGATTACTGTGTGTCACAATGACTCTGATAAAGTCTCAGAATACAGTGTACTGTTTCTTGATGAGGATAATGAAAAAGGTTTCTACATACAAGTGTTCGGTGCCTTGCTGTTATCCATTCCCCTTGAAGTTACCCACAGCGCTACACTGATTAAACCCTTTTCAACAACAATGCAAAACATCATCACGTTTCAGTTAATATACACCATACATATTTAATATCTATTATCCATATCACACCATCAAATACATTCTTTTATTTTCCAGGCTTTTGCTATATTCTGTGGTATGGGCATCAACAACACTCAAATGTATGAGACCGCAGTACGTGCGGTTGCCAAACAGAGAGTGGCTCTAGAAGTGATGTCATATCATGCAATTGCGCCGGAAGAAGACGCACATAAATTAAAGGTAAAGTATTTCAGACCAGGCCTTAAATCGTGGCAACACTGCAATGAGGCCAACTCACGAAAAAATAAGGTCACGTGGGGTTGGGCATCCAATCAAATAATCTTCCCACCACAGAAACTCCATAAAAATACGACACAGCCAGGATTTTGCGGATTTCAATCGCCTAACCCCAAGTGACTTTCATGCCATTTATAGGAGAAACTCAAAGGTCATGGGTTGGCCTCATTGACTGTGGTTGAACGAACTCCTTAACTAGCCTATCAGTTTAGTGCTTTGGTATTCGACACAAACTATTCGACCATTCGAATAGTTACATTGTACGTGTATTAAAAACGTACGAACAGCAGCAAAAGTCAATAAGAAAATAGAAAAATGTTTAATTATAGCAGAAAGTAAAGAAGGGCACGTTTTCCCACTGCAGGATATTACTTTTTTACCTTAAAAATAATGTATGTCCCTCACTATTCTAAAATAACTTAATGTTCGAATAGTACTCCTTTATCGATTCTATAGTCGTTAAGATAGTAAAATCCGCTATTAGACTCAGTCCTAAATCAGAATACAACTACATATAGCTATAGTCAATGTTTTAAGTCAACATTCATGCAAAAACTGCTTATTTAATTATTTGTATTGATGATTTTCCTTCAACTGTCAATTAATAACGTTTTTTTCGCTTTTTATTTGCACTATTCTGTATATTCACTGGTAAATTGTTAACCATTGAATATGACAGTTTAATGTTTCCTTTCTGTTGTATTAAGGTATATGTGCCTGTATATGAACGATTATATGTATTATTTTGATTGATTTTACATATATTATTATTTTAAAATCCAGAAACAAGCCATTCCATCTAGTCAACATTACAAGCTTCTGGACTACAAGTTTTGTGACTTCCCATTAGATGACAGCAACACAATAAAAGCTACTATCCGGATGTTTATGGACCTTGGCCTTCTTGATAGGTTCAAAGTGGATTATGAGGTTGGTTGACGTCTTTTATAAAATGTTAATTTAAAGTGTTAAAGTCATAAATGGATGTTAGATCATTTTGATGAATCTTAACAATGAATGCTATGGGCATATCTAAGTGTCTGTACCATATCACAAGTAACAGAGAGTAATGACTGATGCTCATATCTTTTGGAAAAAGTGAAATGCCACATATAAAGCTTTTATTCAGGATTTGCATTAATCGCTTATATGTGTGTCCGATTGATGAAAGTATAAACCTAGATTCATAGTTCATAGTTCATAGTGCTCCATCAAGCTTATAAATGGCTGCGATAACCGTTGTGTTTCAATGTGATATGCAATATAGATACAGTTTTATTACATTGTTGCGTCGAGCACAACTTGTGTTATAAAGCATCAAGCATAAATTTCTTTAACACATTTATACATAAAGATACATATATACAAGATACTATTTGTTTATACATAAAGATATATGTTTACAAGAAACTATTTGTTGAGTGAAAAATGAAGTCAGGACGTGCTTAGTTTGCATATTGTATGATTGAAAGTACAATTCGAAACAACGAAACAAATAACAAAATTATTGCAATTCTACGCTTTGCAGTTTTTCATTTGATGAAAGTAAGTGGAATTTGGTCTTTTCCTATGGCCTTTAATGTCTTTCTCTAAACTTTTTGACAGATTTTCTGCCGTTGGATGCTGAGTGTTAAGAAAAATTATCGCAATGTGACGTACCACAACTGGAGGCATGCCTTCAATGTCACACAAACAATGTTCTGTATGCTCAAAGTAAGTTTTATATACAATTCGTTAATGGCTAGGATAGTAGTTTGTCAATGCAGTATCCGAGTGGTTGATGTGGGATTAAGAGCTTTCTTTTGATTACTGGCAGTGTTATTTAAGAATTTTGGATTTCATTTACAGTTCCACCATTGCTCTTGGCGTTATGTTTTCGTCTTAAGACACCTAACATCATGTGTTGCAGCATGTAAAAATGTGTCAGTAGAAACGTTGCTAACGTTCTATGAGTTAATCCAGATATAAATCCATACAATATGGTCAAATATTAAAGTGCCTTGTACTGAAATTCCCCATCTCAAACCTAATACAATATGTGCTAGAGATAAAAAGGCAAACTAAACGCCACAACAAAGCCGTATATTTTGGTTTTTGCTATCAATCTGCTCAGCAAAAAAAGCCAAAAGGTTGCCAGCTAAAAGAAAACGTTCAGATTAAGAGTACGTGTATTGTGTTAACAGGATGTAACATATGGGTTATTTATAATCAAAATTCAGGGTGTAAAATGTTTGATTTAAGTCTCTGCGTTATTCACATTCGATGGGGAAGAAGAATCGGGGAGTGTAATTTATTGTCATATAACTGGATATGCAACTGGAGCCTTTTGTCACAAATTAAGCCTTTACGTATATTAGTTATGATGTTACTATTGCCATTTGTGCAAAGGATAAATCATACGCTAACTCTCAAACCTTGGAATATCTAAGTATTCTCAGGCTTTTATTAAATTTGACTGCTGGCAGCTAACCTCTTTAACTTCCAATTCAAACAAAATCAACTTAGTAAAAAGTTAACCAAGAGTATTAATTACACTCGTGTTTAAAAATTGATAGTTCGACCACCCGGAAAATGGCTTTTATAAAAATTCTGGCCGGTGATTAAATTATGAGTCAGTTGTACTTCTGGTCATTTGTTTCTTATTTGAAACGGTCTCTTGTTGTAAACATGTTTTTTTACTTTAAATCCTCTTCGTTAACAGGCAGGTCAGATGAACAATATTCTCACAGATGTGGAACATCTTGCACTGATGGTGGGATGTCTTTGTCATGACCTAGATCACAGAGGCACCAACAACCAGTTCCAACACAAGTAAGTTTATTTGGAATGTAGAATGCACAGACAGTGTGTATCGGCCATCTTTTAAAGATATAGTTGCTGAGCTTTTTTCTCTGAGTAGTGGTAGTGATTTGCTGATCTTTTTATTTTCTAATAAGCATCGACTTGCATTTTGCCTTGATATTTTGTTAATTTTCTTTTATCGACCTTATAGATTTAAAGTGTACACTCTCTGCGTGCCAAAATGTAAAGGAGAAAAAGAGGAAACATCAAAACTGATTATAATCTTTTATTATAATATCAATATTTACTATTATGTCTTGTGTTTTTCAAATGAGGCTATTTTCAAAACATCTCAAAAAATCTTATTTTCCAAATGAATTAATTTGTATAAGTGCTACGAAAGAGCCAATACAACTATTTCAATAAAAAGTAGCATGAACCATTCCACATTAGTTCAAGCCGTACTCCTCAACGCAACCGCATTTACAGATTGATCTATTCTAGTTCTTGAAAGTGTATGAGTGATTTTGTTTCTGTGAAAGTGATATTTATCGTAATTCTGAGAGTCAATGATGTTTCCATTTTACTCTGGTGCAATTCGGTGCAAAAACGGCGAATCTACTCTACTCATTTGTTGTTGGGTCAAAAAAAATTGTTCCTTATCAGTTGAGATTTTTAATAGATACAACTCTAAAGTTTGGTTTACACTTTATATAATTTAATCTCTTTTGTGTGTTTGATTTTCAGAACAATGAGTCCTTTAGCTGAACTCTATGGCACTTCGACAATGGAGCACCATCATTTTGACCAGTGTATGATGATCCTATCAACAAAGGTAATATGATGCTTATTTCATAGATATAGGATATTTTGCAAAACTGAAACATACTGTGAAATATTTCTTATTATTTATAACATGTTCAAAACATAGCTTGTACTCTCATCTTACATTTTTGTTTTTGTCCTTATGGTGATTTTAAAGACTCATGTTTTTATGACTATTTCAGATGATCACCTGTAGTCAAACCTTTTTTATCTGCTTTATATATTTAAAAATAATATATACATGTGTATGCTCAGTCTAATAAATGTAAATTATTGTTTTTTAGCTCAGCGTAAAGATCAGCCTTATAGATAAATCAAACATTTTGTGTGGGCATTGAGCTAATTATGTATACTATTTTCTTCAAAATATGTGGTCATCAAAATATAGTTATTAATTACAAACTACCTTCTTAATATGATTAGTTGCAAACGTTGCAGAGAATTGAAGAACTCAATGTTCAAAATGAAAAGTATCGCAAGATACATAAGTCCTCTTAGTTTACTTTTTAACAACTTGGCTTTACAGCCTAATCTTCATAATAAGATTAAAAATCTGTGTTTTTATTTATTTATTAATTTATTTGTGTGTGTGCATGCAATAGGATTACAGTCACAAATTTGACTCTATCGATCTGCAAATTTAGCAAACTGTTGGTACATATTACCAAATGTGCGGTCAAACTTTTGGTGAAAATCGGTTGACTACAAGAAAAATTATTAGCTTTTTAGTTTTGGTGTTTATTTTACAGAGAAAATATAGAACAAATGTGCCATGAAACTAAATATGGAAACACTTGCACCTTCTTCATGTCGCACATAATTTACGAGCCTCGGCCAAATGAACACAAATTTCTATTTCCGTATTAAGGGAAATGGAAACAAAAGCTGAAACAAAAAGTGAATTCCAATACATGGTGTTTCAAAATATGATTTTAAAAAGGGTGGTGGTGGCATAATTGCGCATAGTGGAGAGAGAGAGAGAGAGATAGGTCTACAGGGTGGTTACAAATTCAGCCGAATTCGCGTTTTGTTTCTTTTTGTAGCCTTCCCGGGCAAGACCGGGTACTAAGTCACTAGTTATCAACAAATCACAAAGCACGTGTCTACATTACACGATTAAATTCATCTTAATTTCTAAAGAAAAAGATTCGCTATTTTCAATCCCATATATTCTCTTCCACTTTCTCTATCATATTTTCATGATTTTGAAAACAGGTTGGATATTTTTGAGATTTATATCATATATGCGTTACGAAGCCTTTGGGAGACTTTTTAACGTTAAATGGTCAATGTACTGCTGGAAAATATGAACATAAAGTTTTATTGCATGACTTGTCGCCACGTGAGCGAATGAATAAGATATGATAATGCTTGTGGGATCACCTATGTCCAGGGATAACATTTACATCCTCTCCCCTAGCTCATCTTTAAGACCGATAGTACCAGTGATTACTGGTGTGTTCTGATTTGTTTTCACTTTTTTTCTGTTGAAAATGCCTGACAATTATTTTGCTCGCATGGCGTAGAAAATATCGGAAATAAAGTCTTTTTGACAATTGCGTAATGAACGGTCTAAAACTATGAAAGCAGCTTACTTGCTTATGTCCGCTGAGAGCAAAAAGAATGTCAGAAAATACAGTTTTTGGACTGCTGGAATACTGGAAATGAGAACTAGAAAAGACCTTTAAGTCTTTTAGGCGCGCTTGTTGTTCGGTATGACTTAGATAAGCATGCTTTTTATAAAGGCAGTTATAACTTTGTTAAAATACATATCGTATTATGGCGAGGCTTTTGTAAATGAGACAATATCAATATACAAAACAAAGACATTCAAGACAAGGTAGAAAAAGTTTAATCATCAAATACAAATCTAAATTTGGTTAGGGTAAGGTCAACGAAATTTGTATTTTTTTCTTCAAATAACCGACAGAGCCTGTTTATGAGAAGAGAGATGATTACTTTTTATTAAGGACTCAGAAAAACCTGCAACATTTCGTTGTATAAGTCTAAAGTTGGAATCAATTGAGCTTGCAAGGCTCAAACTTCAAGCCTTGTATAACATGTTGATAAGCGTGCTTTGGGATACTACTGCAAGTAATCTCGGTAAGCTTTACAAGATAACTCTCAGGTGTTTACAAGCTTCCATTGTGACTGATGGTCGACCTGAGTTATGTTTTCTCCTATCCAATTTATATCCTCTATGAAATTGTTTTCTCATTAAATAACTTAATTTCATGTGAAAGTTGCGTCTAAAAGTGAGAAAGCTGCGCAGTCTTATACTGGTAGTTTAAAAAATTCCAAACCTCTGGCTTTATTGCGTTGGTCTATCTTGTGAATTTCAGGTATGGAAGCTGTATTCTGTTTACCTATATAATATAAACAAATTTTAAACGTGATTTTTCGGCAATTTTCGTCATTTCTTTAACGCGTCGAAAATCTGGACCGCCGTATTAGAAATTCCCCCTGGTTCCCTATCGACAGAATAACACACACTCGACCCTTTCAAGCTCACATCTCGTGAATATATTCTGCTTCTTTGAACCAGGTACCCCTGCGTATACATAAATTTATAAAAGTATCACACATTATATAAGATATTTTAGTTTTTACAATATAACAATGTGTTACAAAATAATTGAATATTAAACTCCTCTGTCAATGCTTTAAATTATCAGGGTCTTCTGACATCAGAGTTTGTTGCTCACATGACTTGTTTGTCTTCTCCGTTGCCTGTTGAAGTAGAAACAAAATAAGTTTATACATTATACTAAGTTTAAACAGTTCATCACGTTTTGTGAATAACTTAATTATACACAGTTGCTTCCAAATGATATATAAAATTCAAATGTTATTGTTAAAAAGTGGACAATAACAAGTTTGTCTATCTCTGCGATAAATCACTGGAATTTAAACATATGGCCGCGATATAGACTATAGACGGTAGAGTCTGCCATTTCAACGAGTTGGTACTGATATACAAGTTTTTATGCACACAGTGTTTTATAAAATACACTATTCAAAATTGTATTCATGTATACGCTAGATTTAAAAAAAAGTTGTATATTTGTTTTAAGTTTAATATGAAAGACAAATTTGACTTGAAGTTGAGCCAATTTGTGCGTTTGAAAGATGTTGTTAAGATTTCGATGCATAGTTATTCTTTTATGATTACACATATCGTGTTGAAATTTCATCAATTTTGATAACATTATTTTAAGACCACGCTTTACTCCTCTCTTTGTCAATTAACGCCTGTATATAAATTAAATTATGGACTATGCTAGAAATAGAGTCCTTTATCATTTACGACCTATAAAAATGGCCATTCAATGAAGAAAAAACAAAAACAAAACATATCTTTTTAAAATTTGAAACAACTAAGTATAAAAAAATAACGGAAATAAGGGTAATATAAAAAGGTACATGTTGGTCTTGTAGACTATATCAAAACAAAAACAACTTTAACACAGCTTTGGTAAACCATGCAGTATCAAATAAAAACACAATTAATTATATTAAACTTTATTACATAAACTGGACTAAGAAACATTACAAAATCAAAGTTTTAGTCTCCCAGTTGTGTCTCTTCGAGCTTGAAACTAACCCACCGGCTTCATTAGTGAGCTTTAACTTAAAGTCTTTATATTTACATGACATACATTGGAGTCTGATATTCCAGATGAAATTCGACTGACATTTTCAAAACCTTCTAAGACATGTTTCTCGGAGATGCCTCAATTTTTCGTTTCCGTGAAAATACGTAATAAGCACACTTTTTAAAACAGCTTCACTAAAATAAAGGAGATATTACTGGTATTCATCGTCAAAAATGAATTATCTGTACTTTTGAGACAATTGCAAACATGATAATCACCTTGAAATCAAAATTGGGTATCGAAAACAAACTATTTAGGGGAAAATCATTCAGGTTTTAATGAGCATTTTAATGAGTAAACAAAATCTTTTTTAGTTCCATTCCATTCATCAGGTAGGACAAAAACGACCCTAACGTTAAGCTTCTCCATTCATATTCTGAACTCTATCATGGAAATCTGTCGAGATTCACAACGTTAGTATTTCAACCTTTTTGTAAGACGAACTGAACTTCGAATTTTAATGCAAATGTTCACAATAAAAATACACGTCGAAAATATCAGGAAGTATCCTTACCGGTCTTTAGTATGAGTTTGATAATGAAGTTGACTTATATGCCTTCGACACGTTACTCACCTATAGTATGTGCATATGTCACGTGGAATTATATGACTAGTATCCTACACAGTTCGTAAACCGAAGCATTAATGTTAAAAATAATTTGAAAAATAAGTTTTTCACTGTTTTATAAAAAACCACGAAAAAAAACCACAGAGCAGCAACATGATTTCTCTCCTTGGTACTAAGAGGAGCAGTTACGTCACAAGTTTGTAAACCTAAACCTAAATGAACATGGCGAGCACAAGGTTTTTGCTAAGTAAGCTAGGTGCAGGCGCGTATCTAGGGAATGGAACGTAGTGCAATGTCCCTTAATCTGAAGAATTTTTTTGCATAATTTACACCCAATCAAAAAAATGTCGCCCCCCTTAAAACATTTCGGCGTCGATTTGCTACACCCTCATTTGAAAATTCTTCATATGCGCCTGGTTAGGCGCTAAGAGGTGTTTTTTTAATATGATCACTATACATATAAGTTGCAAATGAGTTAATCACAGTCCTTATCTCCATAGTATACCTGTAGTCCTAAGTACTGAGTGACTATCTTTAAACGACAATGTCTATGGTAAAACGTAGGGATTCTTTGTCAACCAAGACAAAAACAAATTTAATAAAATTTTATTAGAACTTATTTTATGATTACATTTAAAATGACAATTAACGAAACAATTGACCTTCATAATTTACATTCGACCTTGTAAAAGTTACAGGATATGCTTATGGTTTCAAAATAACTTTGTTCGCTTTGATAAATTTGCCCGTTTTGACATGTTTATTTATATCACACTGCAAACAAACTAAAAATATTGTTTTAGTACCAAGTTTTTATACCACATTGAAAATTAAATAAAACAAAATTTTGCAAAATTCAAGTCTCTAACACCATAAGTAGCAAAGAAAAAGGAAAACAAAATAAGGGGACCGTTTTTTGTGACAGTAGGGACTATTCAATCTTTTCAACATTTTAGGTAAGTAATCAATGCATAGTAAATATAGCATATTAATTAACATGCTACAGAAAAAAAAGATATAATAGTCCTGACATTTTACTTGTGTCTTCGTTTTTTCCTTTTTGAGCCAACCAAATCCACAAAATGTTAAGTCTGTTCAGGGCACAAGAACAAAATGTCGAAGTATTCTTAACAGCATTGGGTAAAATTCATGTTAAAGTTGAGAATAAATAGCAACTTGAAGTAAGGATCGCTGTTTTTGTCCCGTCCAATTTATGGTGGCCATATTTGAATTCTAACGGCTGCCTTTCCATTTAAGAATAGAACGTTGCAATATAGTCCGTAAGCCAGATAAATTATAAATGGTAACTCTTAAAAATCAAAATGTAAATATATGTACACTTAGTTATGTTGTCTAGCTGTGAAATCTGAAGACTGTATAAAGTTTCTAGAATAAAAGCTAAACGCATGCAATCCTTGGAGGAATAAATTGGAAACAAAAATGATGATCGATCATTTTCTCAGTCTTCTACAAACAGAAATAAAGAATATGAAACAATTAAATGAAGAAAACTGAATTTTTCGGCCATTCAAAAAGACACGTCAACTTTCTAAAAGAAGTATAATAGAGGAAGATTGAAGGTAAAAGACCCAATGGCAGGCCTAGGACTCAGTGGACTGACAACATATGACAATGTCCGGATGTAGCCTGGCACGAGGCACGATGATGTCTAAAGATAGAGACAGAACTATTGCGCTAGAGACAGAACTATGGCGCTCCATTTTCCGCCAACCCCTTGGAAGGGAGGAAATGATAAAGTAAGTAAAGTTAGTAAGTTCCTCATGCACACTTTCAAAACTTACAAATCCATTTTCCCATCCAGGCCCCGTTCCTGGCATTCGTTCACCTTCACTGCTGTAACATGTCCGCCTAGGCGGAGGTGGAGGGACTGGTAACGTGTAATTTTTAATTTTATCCTGAAAGAAATCATGCGTCGAAGTAAGTATTGAGTGATGCAGAAATTCTTTACAATAAATTAAATACACAATCGTTACGTGTTAATACATATACAAAATAACGGTATTATAGACCTGGACTCAGATACAGACCCGTTGGAGATGAGATTTATTAGAATATACGTCTGAGGGAAGCTAGATACAAACAGTCCCACTTAGTCTTTTATAATATGCTGTTGTTTTGTGATGTATTGGCAACGGGTTGAATTCAAATATGGCCACTATATGTAATTCGTTTTGGATATGGTATTCTCATTATAACAACAAACTCATTCAATTTTTGAAAGGGGAACAAGAAAATGTGTTTAAAAATTCATGATTTTATGTAGAGCGAATCTTTAAGTTCCAACGTCTTTTGATCATGGGTTCACTCTTAACCATCATACTATTAAAGAAATAATGGCGAATATGTGAATTCCGTAAATACTTCACTTTTTCAAGTGATCAAGCGCAAGAACCGTTTAAACAGACCGTTTAGGACTATGAATAATCAAAAACCAGCAGTGCATGCTTGCATTTATAATTCAAATCGACTCAGGAAGCAATAATTGGTCAAAGATGATAACACTTATAATTAAGATATCTCCATTATCAGTATCAGAACTTCATCTCACCGTTTTCAATTTCCGGTTTTTTTGGCTGTTCATTTTGAGTTTTCGTTGAATGAGATACTCTACTGATGATGTTATCATTGATAAGACTAAGCCAGCAATCAGGATATGGAATATTCCAGAAACATTACTCAAAGTAAGAGCATTTTGGTTTCCAGTTGATTCCTGGTGAATAAAAAGGTTATTTACAACAGCGTTTTACGAAGGAAACATAAGCAATTAAAAAAATATAAAAATACCTTAAACATCTTTCGTTCTGAATATACTTTTGAATATGAAAAGGATTGCAATCATATGATATTAAGATAACTAAAGCCAAAAAATAAACGAACATATTCTACGTTTGATTCCAAAAAAAGAAGAGGGGAAGGTGGCTACCAAGTACAACCTCGTTTAAGAGCAACCCAAATCCCGAGGAAGCAAAACAAAGAATACAAGGGAAAATAATCACTTACCTATTGTTATTCATTAAAAGAATTGCCGATGGAAAAAAGCTATAATATAATCTATTGGTTCTAGTACAGATAGACCTGTACCTTACCTCTGATGGCATCAATTTAAAAAGGTTATACCCAGGGTGACATTTGTAATTTATAATTAATTTATATCTTTTTACAACTCTCTGGGCATACATGTCAAAAATAGGTTTTAGTTTACAACCAATAATTCTAGCTGACGTTTTGACAATACGTTCAAGACGATATTTGTCGCGAGAATGATTGAGAGTCATTCCTACGCCACATGTTTTCAATAACGATACATGTTATTTTTTACTTTTTTACTTTACCATTTACTTAGAAACATTTTAAGTTAATACACGCAAACTGTCTATCTTTCAAGTGAGAAAATATCAATGCAAGCAGATGAACATGTACAACATACTTTGCCTGAGCTTTGGTCACCACACTGGCCTTTGTCAATCCACCATTTTCGATGTATATTGATAAGTTCTCCCTTTTCCTTCAGTGTTAAGATAGCAATGTTTATCCTGTCTCTGAAATAAAATACACTATATGTTGATATCATTTTGATAATAGACAAAGTTTTTCTTTGGAGCATGACCGCAGAATGATACTTGACATAGTATGAACTTCATTCGCTGTTGAGGTATTGGCAAAAACATGCAAAGAAAATGTAGAATGACCATCATTCTTTCAGTTTCACAATCACAAAAAAAAGTTGAATTGAAGATATGCAAATAGACTTACAAAATAAATTCGATAAGAATCTATGAAATGATCTTGACATGGCTTCACAATACATTGACGTCACACTATCTTAATGTCACAATGCCTTGAGGTTACAATACATTGAGGTTACAATACATTGAGGTTACAATACATTGAGGTTACAATACCTTGACGTCACAATGCCGTGGCGTCACAATACCCTCCCTTTGCAATACCATTAGTGCGTGAAACATTGACGTCACAATACTATAAAAAGATACACTATATCTTTACAACCAAAAACATTTCTGACATAATACAGTTACTAAACAATACTTTCTAGAAAAATATCTTAATTTTTTTCCAACATCTTTTCACATGAAACATACAATAATTTTGGAAAAAATGCCTTTCCTACACAATGCCGTGACAAAACATACAATTTCCGACATCCTCACCACAGTACCATTCCAACATAACGGAAAGATTCAGGAATAGTTTATACCCCCGAGCAATGGTAATTCTTTCCGACGGTCTAACTGAGTCATGATTGACAAATCTGAATAATATCCCAATCATAAGTATGATCCACTTGTATTTTCTGATCATAGTCAGCTATTTGTTTATTTGTGAGTACTTTGTGGCTTTTATTCGCATTCTTGTTGTTATGCTCGGTATAGATTTGTATTTTTGAATGTAAATGTCTATGTAGTTAATATATGAATGTACCAACACCAAGACAACCTTCCTCTTGTAAATGACTATGATTTTACAATATGGCAATAAAAGTATTATAGTTATTACTATTTTTGATAAGAGTAGGGAGGGAGGCTTTCCTCTATTAAGGACTTTGTTTGTGATTCTTTAAAACTCACGGCAACCCCGTCCTTAACGGCAGGTTCTGGTCTAGACCGACTTGGTACAGCTTGTTTAAGCTTGCTGGATTGTTAGTTAACATGCACTGTGGGCAGTTATAACTATAGTCTCATCATGTGTGTTTGGTGGTAGATGGTAGAAGTGATACAAGTATCAAATGTGAAGACGCCCTCTACAAATCTGTTTTTATATTTCTTCTATTACTATAAATCTGCAAAAGCACAAAAACAAAAATCTGTTAATCGCCATATTTGTGCTTTTTTAAACCAATAATAAACATGAGATTGTTTAAAAGTTGTGATTTCAAGAAACATTTATTGTGACGGATAAAGTAGCAATAAGTCAAGATAAGATTAGCTAAACACAAACAACAAATAAAGCTGTCTGAAATGTCTCTTCAAACTGTACATACTGCCGATATGTCATGTCACTCTTACGTTATGAAATAACAAAATTGAAAAACAAGATGATGTTTTGCACTCAGTTTTTATTAAAATGGCTGACAAAGTTGCACATTACAATGACTTAAATAACAGCTGTTGAATTTGAGAGAGTCATAGGCCGTCAAAAAGTCGGTGATAAAGTTGACCTAATCGACCTGTAAATATTGCTGCCCTATTAGGGGACATATCGGCAGTATGTACAGCTTGAAGAGATATTTCAGACAGCAATGGCATAAAACCTGCTTGGTATTGCTACTTTATGTTTTGTTGTTCGTGTTTAGCTATTCTTATCTTGACTTATTGCTACTTCATCCTACATGGCTCGGGCGCTCAGATTGAAGCCCACGTTGCTCGATCTTCTTTTTCAAATTGTTGCCCCCCCCCCCTGGAAAAAAAACTGGCTACGCCCATGTTCACTAGATATAAGTGCGCTGCATACACAGCAAGTCACACACAAAGTCATGAATAAACAGACGTTCACTCTTATTATCTACAAATTTATATTGGCTAGCTTTATCATTCAAAGATAAGCACCCACAGGGAGATAGCATGTGGTACTCTGTCTTCATGCCATTTACAAACTTAATTTGACATTGATCTTCAAATAAGCTAGAAATTAAAATAAATCCAGGGAATAATTACATAACTTTTAAATATTTAAGTATGTATATTATTAATAACAAAATTAATAATTGGTAGCTATTTGCCGGACCCGGGTTATTTCACTAGCGATGCATATTAAATTCATGCAAAGATCAAAATTGCCATATGATCATCCATGATAAATAGATAAACATATATAGGAAAGACAAAAGTCTTATTAAGGTTTTGTGGGAAATCAAACCGTATATATGGAAAACAGGTTAACTTTACAACATATTAATATCTGATAATTAAATAATAATATAGTGTACTCGAGAAAGGCTCTGTTTTTCGTTCGTCATAGAATAATAATGACAAACTTCCGACAAGTGTATGTCTCAGTTTTTAATGTTTGAGAGTATTTGTGGTCAAGGAGAGCAATCGTATTGTGTCAGTCTTTCAAGTGCTACTTGACGTACAAATATAGTAGTACTATATCTGTAGGGGGTTACAATTAGAGTATGTATAGCCGGAAAGCTCTCAACTAGGTTTTAATGACACTTAAGCTGTCATTACAGGCAACTATGGAAGATAAATCAAAAGTATGGTACTGCTCTGAGAGGCATTAGAGAGATTGGGCTTGTGCAAATTATGTTACAATAACAATACTGTTATTTGGGAATATTAAACTGTTGAACGTTTTGAAAGATAGTGTTTCAACTAAAGATAAGATTATCAAAATCGATGTCACTGAGAAATCTGAGCGACTAATTCAAGACAACAGTCAAATATTTGGACAACTTCCTTCAAATATATGGAATAATCAGAGCTGATTGAGTGAGCATTTTCAGTGTTATGAGGATTATTTGGAGCATTTAACTGAAGTCAATTAGGATCGATTGTATCTTTGAAACTTAACTTCAATTTCATTAGAAAGAAATTGATTAAAACATAGACATTACACTTCCGTGAAATGATAAATATCTGAGCCTTGAAAAACGCTAATTTTTGTAGTCTAAAAGCCACTGTGGAATTCTCAAAAATTGCACAGTCTTTGCTTGTTTTTTCTTTTTTCTGGGATCTCTAATTAGGCCTAAATATTATTGAGTGCCCTAAATTTGTACAATGTCTACCTAATTTTTCGAAGTAGGATGCCCAAGACCACCCACAGAGGATCAGCCGCTTCGCGCCTTCAGCTTTTGTACTAGGCGTCCAAACCGGATCTTCTCTCGATGCCCTCCTTGTGGCCCTTAGTCAAAATATTCTGAGCCTGGCAATGCCTATTATTGCACCAAATGTTTATGCCAGGCTCATACAGGGTACACTTGAGCTGAAGAGAAGAAAATGCTATAAGTGCTGACATGTGTCTTGGTCAGACTATAAAAATACCATAAAAAGCAGTCTTGACATTTTAGACTGACAAACTTTATTTATTGATGCTTCGGAACTCATTCACTATGTGATGCTTGAGGCTACCAATTCGTTCCATGAAGCTAGTGTTACTAAAGCATTAAGACCAGAGAAAGCTGAAGATCAAGTCAAACAAGGGCCCAGATAGACCTAAGAAAACCGACAAACTTTATTTATTGATGCTTGGGAACTCATTCACTATGTGATGCTTAAGGCTACCAATTCGTTCCATGAAGCTAGTAGTACTAAAGCATTAAGATCAGAGTAAGCTGAAGATTGAGTCAAATTAGGGCCCTAAGAAAACATGGCATGGGAGAAGTGCGTGCGGAATGATCGGGTGGTGATGGGCATGACTGCCATCAACCCATGTGAACGCCTAGCTTGGCGTTGGATATTGAGACAAGTCAGGCGGGCCCTACCCTCTGTAGATATTTAATTCCGGTCCGTACAAATAAAGATGGATATGATAATGATGATGATAAGCCCAAAAAAATAAATTTACAAACTAATTCAATACATTATGGCTTTCTGACATTTCAACTTAATTTATTTCAAAGTTCTTCACCACTGATATTTTATACCTATAATTTGTGATTCCCCATTACAGTATGTAATGATGTTAAAAAATAATATCTAAAAATAGACATATGGAATAAGAGAGGACCATGAACCAAGACTAATCATAGCCAAGTTTAGTCATAACTCTGAATCATTTTATGAAAATTACATAATTCCCCTAAGACCTTAATCTTTGACATATCTTTTTTCCATACAAAATATCTTTACTTATTGAAATAAATGTATGTGTACATCAGCCACAATTTACATTGTCATTTGTTGAGTCACTGATTGTGTTTGTTGTTTTTGTTACATTTAACCTAATGTTGAGTAAATCGATATTTGTTTACTCTTTGTCTAAATATCAAATAACCGTAGTTCAAACAATATTAAGTATGTTCAGATAAAACCTACTGTTAGAAAAAACTATGTAACGTGTCTTTTAAGTTTGTGTTGTAGAAAAAATTAAATTCTAATGAGAATAACTGAAAGTAAGGGAAAACATCGATTATCTCCCTTATGCACTTGAAAATGCCAGCCTTGTTTAGCTGATGTAAAATGACCTTAAGATGAAAATAAATGTCACAATTTTCATCGACATCATAAACTCGCTACGCTCTCAAGAAACTTGATTATAGCCCATAATCAAATGGTTAGGCCATTAATCAATTCATCATATTCAATCTTTTTTGGGGTCTTAAATAGAAATCGTGTCCAATTGCATTCTTGTTATGATCTTTCACTGATTGACTCAAATTACATATACTTCAGGTCCTTAGTTCTTCATTAAATTGCAATTTTCTTAAGGCTCAATGCGTCCTTGTTTATCGATTCATGAACACATTGTTATGAGTTCATAGATAATGTACACAGAAGCTGAGTAAAAATAGTAAATGATAAAGATTATTTTAAAACTATGATTTTTTTAAAAGCAGGGATGGGGGCATGTTGACGCATAGCGGAGAGGGGAGGGTCTACTTGGTGGTTAAAAGGTCAGCCAACTTTGTGTTTTCTTTCTTTTTGTGGCTGGCTGTGGCGTTTGTTTGTGTGTATGTTATGGATGTAATTCGGTTGACTGCAAGAAATGTTATTTTCTTTTTTTATAATTCCCATCGCTAGTTTCTATCTTGTGTGGACCCTGTTTGGTTAGTATCAATTGGTGCACAAAACCAGACTTTAAAAAAAGTATTGTTATTTGCAATGTTAAAAAGAGTGAGCCTGTTGGGATTAATGAAATATGAGCTACCTAATGATGAGTGATTCAATATTACCAATGATAGTAAAACGCTGGTTAATAATAGAAAATTAGTGTTTACTACCAGTGTAAATGATGCACTCAGTGATTGCAATATGTTAATAATTGGTTCTGATATATCCCACCCATTGCAGATAGATCAAAATATGCACACATGTAACTTAGCTTTTTCAGGGTCCAAGAGCGAGCACCCCTTTCCCGGTCCCATAAGGGGGTCCACAGTTTATCGTCACAGATAATTTTCCTACTTTTGTACATGGACTTTTGAATGTGGCTTTTTGTTAGGGTTAGTCCTACTTATCCTGCATGAATCAAGCAAATAATTGTAAGACATGTTATAAGCTTTTTAATTTTTTTCTCTTCATTCTCTGTAACACATCAATCTAGATACTTCAAAATGATTGCATTTTTTGTGACTTCTTTTCTGCAGTTAAATACACCATAGCTAGTCTGCCTTTCCGAAGCACTAAAATACTCGCGCAAAATGAAACGAATTCATCTAGGCGATATGTACATTCAGCTGGTACAAATAGATAATTCTACGTGGTGTTTTTTAACTTTCAGACCCCGTCAATTTTCTGTTTAATTTAATAGGATCGAATAGCTGTTCTAAAAATTAAATTATCTATTTAAATGTTGAATATTCTCCATGGTTATGTCACTAGTTCATAAACGCCACCCTACTTGTTGATTGTTCTGAGAGAGTTTGGCTGATTTGTAATATTGATTTAATATCTGCTCATAACTGTTGCTTATGCAGCATTTGGATCGGAAATAGGTCAAAGATTATAAGATATAAAAAAAGAAATTAAACAAAGTCAAAACCTTAAGACATCTCGAAGTATGTATACAGAATAAACAGAACGGCTTGGGTTTCGATTGAAACACTTGACAATATTAATATTCTTCTCTTCTTCATAAATACAAATTTGCAAGTATCGAACATGACCCAGACAAAACTTCGAAATGAATATGCTAATTCACAATACAAATATCACTGACTATTTATCCATTTGTTCTGTATTAGTAATGAGCCGCTCTTTCTAAGCTGAGCTACAAGATTGTAACAAATATTCCATTGAGTTGGCAACAGTTTTACTAGTGCAATGCTTCAACATAAAGCCTCTGACAAAATGGCATGTCTGGGGCGTGTAATATCAAAATCTTACAAGATTGCCTTTCATTCTCAATTGAATATTCTGTCATGTCTATTGATTCGTTTAGGTACCAAAAATCCCTGTTTTTTCTTAGTTAACGTTGCTGACCAGGATCCTATTTCAAGCAAAATAGCAACCATTCATTAATGTAAAAGGGAAATGTTTTACAACATAATACAATACAACATGATGCAGGAATAATTAACAAATAATTAGGTATAAAAGACAAATAATCAGATTTGTTCATCATATGTTCGTCGTCCACTAAGCAAATAGACTAATCTTTTCTATGTTCAAGTACCTAATGTCTTTTCCTGACGAAATAGTATAATGAATCAAAGATAATAATAAACAGTCACAGTGCAGAAAATTGGAGTTGAATTCCCAACAAGATAAAAGATGTTCTTATTTCCTACCAGGTACTATAACTAACATAGTTTATGTTTATATGCGGCAATATAAATACATTTAAAGGTCTAGAAAATATGACGCACAGATAAAAGAAGGGTGTTTCTGATAACACTGGTGCTTGGTCCCAACCTTCGTGATCATTAACATAGACTTAATCTTTTCAGAGTAGTACTCAAGTAGTTTTTTCGCTACTTCTACTTGATAAATTGCAGAATTTTTTGAGTACTACTCTACTCGAGTAGTCTTCGAGTAGTTGGGAAAGAAATCAATATATTTTGCTTTCTACTTCTGATCAATTTTTATTAAATTTTTATTATTTTTGAACAAAGATTACACAACTTTTCATACATTATATAATTTTCTTCAATTTTATTACATGATTATGTAAATAATGAGGTAATCTTTCAATTTTAAGCCTTTTAATTTGTTCAGTTAATGATTACTATTTTAGTGACTACTCAAAAACTACTCGAGTAGAGTAGCAACTCTACTCAAGTAGTTACCCTTCAATTTTTTTCGAGTGGCTACTCTACTCTACTCGAGTAGTTGAAAATGTCCAACTACTCTACTCTGTTCAAGTAGTCCACTGAACTACTCTACCACAACACTGATCAGAACATTGATCAAAATATTATTGAATACGTTTTTACTAACGAGGAGAAGTTTCTCTCACCCACCCAAACTTTCAGCGAACCAGCAAAAGGCAACTTGATTCGAGTTATTATTTCTTTTATTTATTCCATCTCTAGAACTATTCTTTCAGTCAAACCTTTAAATGGAAGATATTAAATTTGTCAACCAGACGGTGACGTCAAATTTGAACAGTTTCTTAAAAAGGCTTCTGCCATTGACATTATGAGCTTAATATACAATATGTTAAAAGCTTAATTACTATTCTAGAAACACCCATTGAATTCACCTGCATATTTAAGGCATTTTTTTAGCATAGGATGACGATATGTTTTTGTTTTTTTACTCTTTCATAGTGTCTTAATGTAGCAGCCTTTTCTGTGTACTAAACCCCTTTGAAAAACAATATTTGAGAAATAATTGACACTTGAAACAGAAAAGAGACACAAGCATGGCTTTGTTTGAAGTTGGGATAATCTCTTGGATCGTATAAATTAGAAATAAATACAAGAAAAATAAATCAATGAAAATTTTTGAGGAAGTAACCTTTTGGTATATTTGTTAAGAACATAATAATCCATTGTCTTAACTGTTTTTTTGTTGTTGTTTTTCTAAATTCCTTAAGAGTCTCGCTTTCTGTATCACTTTCATCGAATATTACACTTGAGACGTGAATAATAGTGCCGTCAATTAACTGTCTCGCTTTTTACAAATCATTAATTTAGTATTTCGAGTATGTCTTTGGAAGACCTTTTAAAGTAGAATTTGCTTATAAAAGTAACGATGACATGGTATAATTAGAAACTTTTTTATTTTACATAGTGTCGGATTTCTACTCTATCTAAAAGCTCATGTTACTATAGTCCGTTCCACTGAAAAAAAACTAAAGTTTTTCGTAAATAACTTTTTTATTTAGGGACATTTTTGAATGATTTTTTAAATTTAGCTTTTATTCACTTAACCTTTGGTTATGTATTTTTTAGAAGCCTGTATGATTAGTCTAAA
>JAUUEB010089838.1:0-15335 GCA_032362205.1 Clione limacina | reverse complement strand
GTTGTGGTTTATATCGATATGTTTTGTGATGGAAGAATAACATTTAATTCATTTCTTATAGTTCGCAATTGTCAGCATGGCCAACGCTGAATCGGACATGTGTCCGCTAGAGCTTGGTTGTATCGGACATTTTGTCCTGACTGGTCGCAATCGATCGGACATTTGAGATTTTTGTCGGCCAATGTCCGGAAAAAAGCACTACAGGAACAACACTGGTACAGCCATAAAACTATCAAAGGAATGTATGTGTTCTGTGACAGGCAGCTTACTGTTTAAGGTGCAAAACACAAGTTGAAGAAGTGAATTAGCATTGAAATCTTGAACTGTATGTCTTCATGTATTACAAAAGTAAAATGAGTTAAAAAGATTAAAAGGACTTCTTACTTATGTCTAAACTTAACTTTCTTATGAGCCACATTATGTTTATGCGTAACAGATGCAGAGGTACATACGGACTGCGTCGGGGATTATCTCAGGTTTTATCACCAACGTATTGACAAAGGTTAAAAACCGCCTGATGTTGAATTGCAGGATATATTTGAACATGCTCTAGCGATGTGATGTTTATAAGTAGGACGATAATACACATATTTTGTGCAGTGGAATTAGTGCCAGACCCTGGGTACCAATGCTATGATTAGACTATCTAACTGTAGGTATCTGTGTGACATACATATGAATAGTGTTTGAATGGTAACTATATTTAAGTTTGATGTAAGTAAGCATACTGTACACAGAGGACTTAACTTTTGAATGACATATGTAATATGATATAATGCTTTAATGCGATATGATGGAGGAGCATCACCTGATAACTACCTCTCCTTGTAGCCTATTGTCTTTGAGTTCATTTGGGTTGCCAATTCCGCTTTTAAAGTCAAATATTCGCCTTTTTACTGGGAGGGCCATACGTAATAATATCTTGCTAAACATTACAGTTGAATGAAGTTTTATCCTATGAAGTTTTGAACATGGTTCTAAAAACAAAATCGGGTAACTACTTAGACAATTCCTTATTATGTTGATATTTTATATCAGACTTTCAGTAGGGATGTAAAAAGAGTTCTACTTGGGCATGCGAACTGGAAGTTTTAAATGGCTTATAGAACAAGTGAATATGAGCAAGCCCTTGACTCCAATTGCAATAATTATAATTGATGCTATGTTCTTGCATAATGATGACAAAAATAGGTTAAAACGATGTTCTTATGTATGAGCAAACAAATTTGCATCATTAACAACGCAATCAATTGATATACGAGCAATGTGAAATGAAGCGCTGATGTTAACTCAATTGCGTCGTCTTTGGCTTTTAACGGGTATTGTTCGTCTGGGATAAATCGCGTTGATGAAAGTATTACAAAACGAGAACAACGCTAATCAATATTCCTATTCGAAATATTCTCGAGTTTTTCAAGACCAATTGCATGTTACATCTAAAAAAAATGCAAACGTTTGTTTAAAATATTTGAACTTTGTTAGAAACATATGTTTAAAGCACAAAATAAATGAAGATAACATAACTTTCCTCAACTATCAGTCATTTGATGTTCCAAGCTCGTATTGTGTCAATGATTCCTTACCCACGTATTGTTAGTGCCGGGTTGCTTAATCATGTACATTGTCCTTTTCATTACTAACTACAAACTTAGATGTGGGGAGGAATATAAAGCAATATAAAAAAATCTTGGAGAAATAAAAAAAAATGTCAGTCTGTGTTTATTTTTCTTAAAATGCTTGTCTTTTTTCACATAACAAGTAGAAGTTAATATTAAATAAGAAATCTTTTATGAACTTGAATTGACACTTTGATAACCATTTAGAAAAAAAGTTAATGCGTACATGTTTCATTTAAAGGCACACGCTTATATATACACAATACATTTGCAGGTAGCATATGGCAGTTCTTAATCTGTTTATTTTCACGGAAAGCAAAGTTCCCGGATATATGCTTAAAAACAAAAGTTGACATTGACATATCAAAGGTACAACATATACAAGACCTTTGCATGTAACTGATATCTAGACTTTCTTACAATAAATATTTATTCCTCGAGGGCAAAAATGTATTTGTTACATTCAACTCTTGTTAAGCAGTGATATTTGTCTGCTTAGCTCCATACATATTTTCTTCAGACGATGTTTATTGTAATTTGCTTTCTTAGCTCACGTGTCTTAATAAGTCCGGTTTTCTTCTGAACTAAAAATGTAATATATTGATATTTTCATATCAACACTCTGGATAACAATAACATCTGGTTATCGAAACAAAATAAATCTCGTACATCTCGTTTCTTATGTTACGTGGTTGTACACAAACAATCAAACAGACAGGCAAAAAACAACTAACGAACAAGCAAAACAAAACAAACAAACAAACAAACACACAAACAAACAAACACACAGACGTTCTTTAATAATTGTAGCATAACAGTGTTGGCTTTTATTGTTTAAGATCTTGGTCACTTAATATCCTTATGTTAGACACTGCAACAAGTAATAGCATAACCTTCTATGTCTTCTTCAATTACTATAATTAAAAGAGACTAAAAACAACTGTTCTTGGCATTAGCTTAACATATACAGCTTACTATTGTCATCAATTGTTAAACTAGTCCACATATATAATGTTGGAAACGTTGCCATATACAACAAAGTTTCATATGTTTCAAATCTTATAGTTCACTTCAGGTACACCAAACAGTCAATGTTTCTAGCCAAAAAGCGTTGAGGTCTTTTAAGCGTTTCTTTATTGGCATGTCTCAAATATGTTGGCAATGGACTTAGTTAATGACATTGTTAACTATTTGTCTATCATTCCTTCGTACACATATTGCCACAATTACCGTACACGGTATAAGAAGAAACAATTTTACATAGTACCGGATTTGTACTCTATCTGAGTACCCATGTTTATAATTATAGTTGTTATCCCGTTATATACATATACTTTATTAAAAACGGCATTTACGACGTCATGTGCCAGTATAAAGAATAACAATGAGGTAGCTCCAGGTCCGTGGAGTTTTAAACTCCAATTATGCATAATGTAAAACTTCTGATTTGTTTTAAATCGTTCTTTAATCGTGTTGGCACTTGTGGAAAAATAATTATATGGCATTTATTTATCGCCTTTCCATTAAAAGAAAAAAGATAACCCTACCAAACACATTTAATACGATCAAAACATCTATCTATGTTCTATGATATTACGTATGAGTATATTAATACATATTATATCATAATAATGTTCATCATCTCTGAAGCAGGTCATATAAGTACTAACACCGCGGAAATAAAACTCATTGTGGACCACATGCCAGAACCCCCCAAACCAGGGGTCCACCTAAAAAATATACATCTAACTGGTCAATCACAGCAAAGGAAAAATTTTAAATTCTTAGAAACTACATCTAGAGAGGAGAGGTTTTAGCCTCTTTTTAAACTACTTTACATTTCTGGTAACTTGTTCCACACAAAGGAGCAAATAGTTATTTGAGGAACGTGGTCAATTCGTTAAGATAAAGTGAGAAGTCATCCTAAATGCAGTTGTACACTGGAACAACTATTGTATAGATGATGCGTTGCTTGACTGGCAACCAATGTAACTATTTCCATACAAATGGGGCACTTTTTGGCAGCTCGATTTATTAAACCTACTGCATAGTTTTAAACAAGTTGTTATTCTGAATGTTTTCATTTGTCCTGTTGTAAGATGAAAAATTGCAGTAGTCCAGTCTATAAATAACACAAAGAGCACTAGCCTTTTCGTAGCGTCTTCGTTTATCTCACGTGTGCAATAATTCAAAACTCTAAGTAACAGCATTTCCTGATGTCTGAAACAGGGTAGTTTATTGCCATAAGGATCTCAAAGAACATTGTAAGGTACTTTACTTTTTTAGAGTAGTTTATGATTTCGCTTCCAATTTCCAATGACTTTTCAGTTTTATCCATGTTTATTTTAAGCTTGTTTGTGTTCCTCCATTTGTTCATTTTATAAGGTTTTTTTAAAACGGGGGTGTGGGCATATTGGCATAAAGCCAAGAGGTTTTTATTTTTATATAACCTACTTTCCCGGACCAGATCGGGTACTTAACAACTGGTTTTGTAATAATATGAATTTACACCAACTATTTCATGATTTTGTGAACCATTGTTACCATTTCATAAAAAAAAAGAATTATAATGAAATATTGTGTTTTCAGTGTAGACCTTTTAATTGCGACATGACAAGCAGATTGTTAATTTAACTTAAAAAGTACCACCAACAAACTATCGAAGGAATATACATTTTTCCGTGACACACAGCTCACTGTAGAAGGTGCAACACGAGTTGAAGAATAATTAATTCAAATTGTGTTTTAATAAGCTTTGGAAATATTGTGATAGAGTTAGTACTCTATGAGAGTCAGTTATGGAGTTGAATCCGAGCAAACATCAAACTCATTCCAATTTACAAATCTTATGAACATTCTTTACGGAATAAAGTACGTAACCATTGAAATCTCGGACGTTATGTCTTCATGTATTACAAAAGTAGGTTGTATTTTAAGAGTTACTGAAGATTGAAACACTTTCCATGTCTATACTTTACTTTCTTATGAGTAACATTATGATTACGGGTAATAGATGCACGGTTTATGACCGCCATATTGACAAAGGTTTAAAACTGCAAGATGTTGAATTACATAATATATTTGAAAGTTGTGAAAATAGTGCCACACCCTGGGGACCGATGATACGTTAAGACTATGTAAGTGATGGTAACTGTATGATTGGGATATGAATATAATTACAATGGTAACTATATTTATGTTTGATGTAAGCATACTAAACAGATGACTTCACTTTTGAATGACTTATATAATATGATATAATGCTTTAACGCTGAATTATGATACGATGAAGGAGCATTGCCGCATAACTACCTATCCATGTAGCATCTTTTTTTTGAGTTCAATTGAGGTGTCAATTCCGCTCTTTTAAAGTCAAAGTTCAAGTTATTAGTCTTTTTCTGGAAGGCTCATACGGAGTAATATCAAACTTAACATTACATTTGAATGATGTATAATGATGCATTCTACTAATGCATGCACACCTTGGCTTAAACAACACATAAATGTAAGCGGGCTTTTGACTCTAATTGCAATATAAACAATAGATGCTCTGTTCCTGCATTAAAATTATTTAGATAGATTTGAACGATCTTCTATCTTATGAGTGAACACATTAAGCACGGATGTTAATATAAATAAGATGTCTTTGGGTTTTTACAGTTATCGTTCGCCTGAGGGAAATTGAGTATCACAGAACGAAAACAACGCTAATTAATTATATACATTGCCAATACATAGATGGCAATACAAGCTATGAATTACATCAGGAAAGGAATGTATCAGATTATTTTAAAAGGATAAAAAATGCACCCACCCAGTTACCAGGTATAGAGACATTCATCAAATGTATCATATTGTCTCCTTTGTAATATTGATATATCCTATCCTTCCTTAAGTTGTTCAATCAATCTTAAGACTTGATTTGAAATAAATTCGATGGCATTAATAATCAGCTTATTCATTACGTGCATGTTTATGATAGCTAAGACGAATTCAAAATGATTTGAGAAAGGAAATCAATTGAACACTATATTTTTATGATAACGATAAATAAAGTCGTAATCAAAAATATATGTATGATTATATCTGCAGACGAAAAGTTTCAAACCGCTCTTCTATTCATTTTGTTTACAAATACAGACTTACAATTGGTAAACCATTTCCATTGCATTTTATGCCTCTGATGAAATGTATTTAGACAAAAAGCAAGACCGCAGATCGAAACTCTGTTTTCTGCCTACAAACTAAAAAACCTCGATAATACACATTCATTCAATCCATTGTGACTAACATCAAACACCTTAAGTTAACAAAATAATCAATTAGTGTGATTAATAGGTAGTAAGTCTAGCGAAGTACATTTCGACGAGAAAAGCAATAAAAAACGAACTCAAATGCCGTATGCCAAAAACAGTCGGGATTATAATCCTGATTACCCAATGCTTGGAGTATGGGTAACTTTAACTTTCATTACTTTATAACTTAGACAAGAAGATCAACGCTTACAAAGATTAAATAAAAAAAAGCTCAATTGTTATAGAAATATGCACTTCCAGGAAGATTTTAGTTTTTTTAAGGCCTTCGTTACAAAATATACGACACCCAGACAGACAAACAGACAGGAAGAAAATACCACTACACAATATAATTGTCCTTGGATAAAGTAGCATGAACGATGAATTAAACACATTTTTAAAACATATGCAATATTAGTTTTTACCAACCAAAAAAGGTCAGCAAATAGATAGAAGTGGACAAGGAATACAATAATATGATATTATGTGGGAGTAACTTTTTATTTTGTTAGCATTATTATCCCCTGAATGTTGGATTCAATTGTTTCGGTTAAAGATTAAGTAAATTTGGCGATGGTTCAAAAAGATTGAACAAAAAGACATTGCTATAAATAATTTTTGGAAAATGATTTTTACACATAACATCGTGCACACTCCAAGATCTTCCTTCTTATCTGTTCATTATTGTTTGATTAACTGCTCTCTCTGCCATAATTATATCTGTCGCTGCAACCGTAAACAGGCATTTATCTAAACAAATACACAAATACGATTTGCTGAAGGTTCCCAAACAGGTTGATGGTCATTTCATCTTTCTAAAATTTATTAGTGAGGAAAATTACTTCAAGTGACTTACTTAATTTTAGCATAAGATATTTGTTTTCTTTCATTCCATGAGTTTTCCTTATAAAGCCTTCTCTAAATATCTATAACATCTTATGTAACAAGTGCGTTAATTTTTATCTGTTTTCTGTTACCTTTGGTGCAAAACTGGCAAGTTTCCACCTTAAAAATAATTGGAAGAAAAGGACTTGGGCAGGTAAGTATATGTTGGTTGTGTTACATAATCTGTATTTGTATCCAGAAACAAGCAATAGCCATGGTTGAACGTATCTTTTAACTATTATATGCATATGTATATCAAGTACAGAATCAATATCATAATATGGTCGGTGTGTCTTCATCCTTAATCTAATCGACCGCTTAACATCTAGCTAAGTGTTGTGTAAATACACTATGTTTCCATTGATGGCAGTTAATGAACCAGATATACTTTCCCCCTAATTTCAAAGCTGATTATACAAGAGCTTTAGCTTAATAAAAATGGGATTGTTGAATGAATTTTGGTCGTATTGCGATGTGGTATTCTTGTACTATATCTACACGGACAACGTTGTATAAAAAGACTAGCTTCAATGATATCAATAAGCAAGTGATCTTTATAGAGGAGTCACTTGCATAGTAATAAAAAATATGACCAATCAAGTCCATCGGTCGACGGTATTTAACATATGAGGGCCATAACACCGAACACTCATTTTATTGTGCAGGTACCTAAATGTGAGTTATTTATAGTTAACAAAGTACTAACAACAAATGGGATTGAAGTAAGTCTCCTGCTAACGCTGTTGCCTGTCGTCTGTCTTCTCGTAAAACCAGTCTAACCAGCCAATACATAACCTAATACAATTTACATCGCTGTAATGAAGTGAAAGGCATTATGACTGTTTGATTTCAGGAAATAATTTACTAGACTTATGACGTTTGTTAATTGCATCTATAAATCTAGTACGGTTATTTTTGTGATTCGTCTTTGTGCGGTGTTATTGATCCTATCGTCCATGGTATGAGCAATTATTAATTAAGTATGATTTATTCTGATAATACATATACAAATATATGAATGACAACTTGAGTATAGTTCACAATTAAAAGCAATCCATATGCTAGAGTCGATAATATTATTACGAGTAAACTAAGTATTTTCCCAGTAGGGCAGCATTGTTCTTTAAAAGAAAGTTAATATATTTTCACTTTTTTATAGAGATCTTAAAAGTAAAAGACGATGTAGAACGTGCCCTGGTCATTTTTTTCCTTTATACCCTTAAACAATGTTCGATATAAATCAGGTGAATCATTACGCACTTAAAAAGTTGGCGATCGCTCCATTTTTGTCCATGAATGTGAATTACCCGTCTGTCGTGCTGTGTTATTTTGATGAGCTTCGTTATAGATTTAACTTGTTTTATTCCAGTAGCCAAGAAAGTATTTAATTTATCCCAACATGTCAGTACACAAAGTTAACTGGGTTTGGGTCATTAGTTTTAGAACCATTTTTTTAAAGTTTGGTTGAGACGGGATTATTTGAGTTTAAGCCAAATGTTACTTTCTTTTCGGCATAAGTTAGGATTTTAATTAATTGAGCATTTTTCAAGACGTCATCAAGCTAAAATCTATATTATTATACACATAGGTATCTTTAATGGTTAAGAAATATGAATAAAGTTATGAGTTTTTATATAAAGACAAGTTAAGGTGTTGGAGTTTATTGTTTGCTCTCTGCAGTGGAAAATGTTCATGTCTGAAAACTTAAAGAAAATGGTTATTATAATATCATAAAATATAACATCCATTTGGATATTTTAGATCTACATAATACAATTCAATTTTTTTAGATGTGTCTGTGTGTTTGTATGGAACAGGATAACATCCACAGTTTTGACTCTATCGACTCGAACTGTTTGCATTCAGTTTGTATATATACCCAGGCGTGCAAATAAGCTAATAGTGTAAATTGGTACAATATCCGTTTTAGATTGCAACTTTTAGTAATTTACAATAGCTCCATTGTTTAACTTAGTTCAATCTTACTTATTCAAAAGTTATGAATACGTACGTAAAATCAAAAGTATTGCATTCATATTAGATATGAGTTGTCGGGTATTTGTAGCAACTATTGATCTACAGACTGGTTATCAAGGTCCTTTTACAGATACCCTGTCAATTTGTCTTTTGTTTCCGTCCTTCGGTAGATCGCAGGGACGTATCGAGTATTTTCAAAGCTGGAATGCATATTGACGCTTTTGTAGGGTGGATCCTTTCTAGAAAGTTGTTTTTCAAGGATGTGTGTAGACGTAAACAGCGCTATGCGTTTTTGTTAAGGGAAGTTCCCCTTTCAAATATGTTTACAAAATTACCATTGGTCTTCCTTGTTTGCATTTTGCATATTTAAGTCATTGCTTTAGTTTCAGATGCAACTTCCTGATTCATTTGTTCAATGTAACTGTTACCTGACACGCTAATCGATACCAAACCTGGCATAATATTAACTCAGGTAGTTCAGTTGTGGATATTTCCGTACAATTCTAGTTATAGTACTAAACAGCGGTGTTTTTCTGTTTATATGAAATTTGTCGGTGAGACATAAGTTAGGATATGTATTGCCCTTCTTGTATTTGGAGTTGTGGCGAGTGTTCCACTTTAATAATAATGCTCGACGACATCCCAAAAATAAAAAGGACGTTCCTTTCACAATTCAAAAAAATGACTACAGTTTTAAGGCAAAAAAATATAAGACAAAAAAAACTAGAAACATGAGTAATCAGATAGAGTACAAACCTGACCCTATGTAAAAAAAAGAATACTAACACGAAGTGGCAGATTCTCCGTAAAAAGAAACCACGTAGAACGATTATAGATAGACAAAATAATAGATAAAAAGGAATACATTTCAAAATGTCTCTTACATAAACCAATTTACACAAAAAACACAGGGACGGAAAACACAACAACGACGAAGCAATTTTTTAATCTACAGGACGAAGAAAGATGCGAACACATTGGATCTTCCCATTGGCTCGCATACTTGTTAAATGGAAGTGAAATCTCGCTCAGTAATAAGGCGACTTGACAGAAAGTCAGAAAATAATTTAAGTTCCCGTACTCTGTAAATTTCTAACATATATAACTGGTATTAAATAGGGGTGTTCATCGTGTTTACAACATCTAACGTCGTTTTTTTAGTTTTTTTGACACACAAATGGATTCGTCACATACCCTTAGCGACTATTTAATACTCGATTTCGAGAATAAGTTGTATTTGTTTGTTTCTGTATTCTAATTAATGTTGTAAACTATCAAAGATGTGTTTTTTTAATTATAAACAAAATATCAAGTCAACTATGCTAACTGTTTGATGCTCGCTTAAAACCTCTAAATAACCATTGAAATAGGAAGCTTGAGTGAGGTATTCAAATTCAATCAACACTCATATTGGCCCTACACTCATCTGCTTTCATGATTTGTAATGGTGTTTAGATCGATAGGACATGTCAACCACTATGAACTTAGATAAATCATGACATGAAGTGTGTTTGGCATGTTTGTGTGTCAACATCAGAGTGCATTTCTTTGAACTAGAATATAAGAAACGTTTTAAAAAAAACAAAAGTACACTCCTATCACCCCGGATTTAGTTTCGAAACTATTTAATGTGGCTTTAAATGTCAACAGCAATCAGATATACGAGATAACCTGGTTAACTTAATACAAAAGTGGTAATCAAAATATGCCAACAATTGCGGCTTTCTGTTCAGTCAACTGTTTGTACGCAAGTACAGTTCATGTTCGTCTTAAATGATTCGTATACACAAGAGCAGGGTCAACTTAATAGTTAGCAACACTTAGTTATTTTAGAATATCCAGCCTTCACTACAGTGGGTGATACCAGTTTAAATGTCAGGCTGCTCTTTGGGATGAGGCGCCATACAGGAGGTCTTGTAGTCTGATATATGTAAGGTTCAGTTGGAACAATTCCATGTTGCGATATTTATTGAAAGTGGTCATCGCAGTACGTAATGACGTGCTTACAGCTCACACACAATGTTTTCCTAATAGTGCATGCTAGCATCTTTATATCATATTGGTTGGCACATAACTGATAACACGTAAGTGCCGTGTGCAGGTTGAGGGATTTCAAAGATTCCGTGGTGGTTTGACAAAGAAAGGAAGAGTAGCGGACAAAGACCGCACACTGGCTCAATTTTAACGCCCTACTTACTAAGTGTTAGTCTAACAGTAGAAATTCAGAGAAACGTCTAAAGAAGGACAATGATGTAACAGCATCTATGTATACATTTTCAATCTTTCTATACGTAATGAACAAATATAATAGTGTGTCATTGACATACATAATTCCACGAACAATTATATTGTGTTGTGGTATATTTCAAAGAATAACGATATTGTGTAGCGGTATATTTTCTTCTTGTGTGTGTGTGTCTGTGTCTGTGTCTGTTTCTGTGTTTATGTCTGTATACGTTTAACTTGTACAATTTTGCTCGATTCTATTTCATTTTTTGGAAAGTTGTTAAATGTTTGCTATTCAAAAACAGAAATGGTTGTGAAAAATTGACCGAGTTATGACCCTTATTGATTTTTTTGCTTTATAATATTTGGCAAAAACACGCTGTTCACAACTTCAGAGATAAGAATCTTAAATCCTGCAAAAAGGCTTGTCTAGTGACTATCTTAAATCTGCTTTCACATTTTTTCAATGTCTTTGTTAGTGTTTGTGAACATGCTGTGGTCCCATCATCAAAGTTTGAAATCTTAAATCGTGCACGTAGGCTAAAATGTGGTTCCCTTAAAGCTGTAATCTAATTGACAGAGGTATGTCCCTTTTAAAATTTTAAGCTACATTATTTATTATTAACACAGTCGGGAGTAAGACCCTGATCTATTGCACACAGAATCTTCTAGGGACCTTCTGAAAAATTTGTTTACAGAGATGCCCTTTAGTTGTTTGCTATGTGTTCTTTGTTTCTTGTGTTTGATGTTCGTGGTTGTACTCTCTACGAATATTCATTTTTCCACGACCACAATTATATTGTGTAGTGGTATATTTTCTTCTTGTCTGTTATTCTATCTGTGTGTGTGAGTCTGTGTCTGTGGGTGTTCTGTGTCTGTTTGTCTGTTTGTTTGTGTGTTTGTGTGTTTGTGTGTTTGTGTGTTTGTGTGTCTGTGTGTTTGTGTGTTTGTGTGTATGTGTGTCTTTGTATCTGTATTTTTGTTTACCTTGAGTAATTTTGCTTGGATCGCTTTTATTTTCTGAAGGATGGTAGAGGACGGCCAAAAAATGCCTGTGGTCACATTTCAGATTTAAGAATCGTCTATACATAGGCTCTTCTACTGACTATCCAAACAAATTATATTATTTTTAATTAATTCATTTTTAATAGAGTTATAACCCCATTGAGTATGTTGCTAGCGTAACACGCTGTGGTCCGATCGTAAAAGATATATTTTTAAAATATTGCACAGAGGCTTGTTTAGAGTAATACCCTCAATTGTTGCACACATAATTTTCTATGGATCTTCTGATTTTTTTTACAGAGTTGCGGCCCTTTAGTTGTTTGCTATGTGTTCTTTGTTTCTTGTGATCCCTTACTTTACTACTAACCTTCTGGATTGTGCGAATTCTAAGATAAAGGCTTTTCGTCAGAGAAACCTATTTTAACATACATTTTTCTAATGGATGAAATTAGATACATTTTATAAACTTGCACAAGTAATCAGTTTCTGTTTTTAACTTCGACAGCTATTGTTTTAGTATAACTAAGACTTATTGCTTCAACGGTTCATTGAGCAACACAAATCCATGTCACAGAAACGAATACATTTTCAGATAGCTAATGACAGTTCTTAATCTATTGATGTTTGCGAAAAACAAGATTCACAGCTAAATACTAAAAACACCAACATTTACATCGACATATCAACGAAACAAAATATACAAGACCTTTGCAGTCAACCATCACTATTTTCTTACAATAGATATTTAGTGTCCAGGGCTTTGTTACATTTATCTCTTGTAAGACAAAGATCTCTATCAGCTTAAACTCATACATATTTTCATCAGATCTCAGACGATGTTTATTGTTATTTGCCTTCAAAGTACATGTGTCTTAATAGGCCAGAGTCCTGAACACCTCTTAACTAAAAATTTGTCATATCAAGACTCTAGGATAATAAATATCTGGTTTATCGAAACAAAGAAACGACCTAAAAATCGTAACATATAAAACGTGATATTTGACAAACACACAAACAAGCAAAAAAAACGAAAATCAAATATCAATCATGTAGTGTAAAATATTTTCCATTTAATATTCTAAAGGTAGACTCACAGAAGCAATTGATAGCGTAATGTTGTTCTACATCCTACTTTTCAATAAGTATCCTCAAACGTTTAAAATAGACCAACAAAAACAGTTATTGATAGAACCTTCACAGTTACATCTCAATATTGTACAATTGTTAAACTCATATATTGTATACATTGACAAACAAACAAAGTTAATTTGTTTTCGAGTGCTGTCGTTTTTTTCTGGAACATCAAACAGGAGAACTCAAAGTATCTAGGCTTGAGGTATTTTAATTGTTTCAAGAAATGGCATGCTTCTGGTGAAACATAAGTTGAAGAATAATACATTTTAAGTATGTATTAAATTGGCGTTTGAAATGTTGAGAGCGAGTTTGTACTCAAACATAATCAGTCTTGATTGAGAGGAAATCTGGAAAACCCAATACTCATTCAATCTAAATGGGCTTATCAACATTATGTTCTAACATTGAAATCTCGTCAACTTTGAAATCCCGACAATAAGTCTTCATGTATACGAAAAGATTTTTTTTTATTTAAAGAGCTACTGAAGATAAACAAACTCACTTGCGTACTAATTTATAAACATTTCATTTGCATGAGAAACATTATCGTTACGAGCAACATATGCAGACGTGCTTCAGGAGTGCGTCAAGTTCAACCTGGATTGACGAAGGTTAAACACCCGCAAGATGTTGAATTGCAGGGCGTATTGGAATTTACTCTGGCGGTGCAATATTTATAAGTAGGAGGACACTACACATGTTGTATATTGTGACAGTAAAGTCAAACCCAAGGACCAATGACTTTGTTTAGACTATCAGAGTACAGGTAGCTGTGTGTCTCGGATATTTATAGAGTCTCAATTGTACTTAAGACAAACTTGGATGGTACCTATCTTAATGTTTTACGTGAGTATAAGATAACCAGAAGACTTCACCTTTTGAATGATGCAATATTTATAGACGCTTTAATGTTGAAGCCTGATTTGACTGGGAAGCATCGCCATATAATTAACTCTCCGTGTAGCATCTTCTAAATTAAGATAAATTGTGATGCCAATTCGGCTTTCCATAAATAATAATTTTTTAATTATCATACTGAAAAATATCTTTTGAAAGTTGTTTTTTTTTAAATACGGAAAAAAACGTGAAATTATGTCGTTTAATGACGTAATTGTTTATCCGGCTTCTATCGGGAGCGTAAAACTACGTAGATTCTACTTTTGCATGGGATCTGATTAACTTCGATAGAGCTAATACAACAAGTGAATATTGGCGAGCTGTCAATTTTACCTATCATAAAAACTGTGATTCGTATTTCTTTTTGCGTAATGTTGAACATTACCATTATTCCAAGGCTTCAGTGGGCTATGCAAGTCTTTTTTACCATTATAAACAACTGTGCTATTGTGTTTCTAAGCTGTTTACGTATGAGACATCAGTTTGTCTGTAGGATGTCGACAACGTTTCATTAATAACAATTAGCAACATGTTTTCTACTGTTCATGAAATCCGTTTACGCTAATGAAACGATTAAAATAACGTGAGGAAAACTGTTGATACATCTTGTAACTTTGAAACGACAGTGACGTATTATGTGATAACAAAATACAATATGGTAATTTAATATCCTAACGCTATAATGAAAACGCTTTCAGCCTAAAATCCATCTAGCGAATCGAAGGAAGATAGATCACAAAGTTATATCAGGTCCCAAAAGTTTGACAAAGGACCAGGCAAGAAGGTAAAACAGTTTAGGTATGTGCATAGTAGTGTCAAATGTTGCTTTAATAACACCAAAATAATGTGTTTTTTCTCAAATCTAGGAACAAGGCCCAATGTTTTAGCGAATTGTACTTGTGTAGATACTTAAACAAGAATACATGTGCTGCTGTCTTGTGCTAGCCCGTAAGGACATTTTGTTTTCGTTCTTGATTGCCGTTTGGCATATTTGTTTGAAATTTTATGTACATTGGTTTTGAGAGCTTGAGTATATATTATCTTAAGCCTTAAGCTGGCTATATTGTTCCTATTTCCTCCTACTAAGAAGGAAACATAACGAAATAAGTTATATGGTTATATTCCTAGGGAAAATTTAAATTTCAGACACATACAAATACATTACGAGGGAGGGAACGACACAGCCTGCTCCCCATCTTCTTTGGATGTCAACTTTGACCTAAGCAATAGCGTGTAAAAGCCTTTTAGAAAACCCAATGACAACCCCTGTTATGTCAATGTTCAATCAAACCACCCCCAC
>JAUUEB010089727.1:0-15335 GCA_032362205.1 Clione limacina | reverse complement strand
CTCTTATTTGGACTGACTCTCTTATTAAACTATTTTCTTTTTTCCAAGCAACTCTCTTATTTGGGCAACTCTGTTATACGAGACTCGAGAGTATGTGTTGATGGTGACATTAAGTGCCTTCGAAATTTACAAAAACCACAGATATATTATCAAATTTCACTGTTTTCCAACCTTCCTCAGGTTTGTTATACACAATTGATGATTGTCAAAAACAAGTTCTCATATTAGAATTAAATGTTCACTTTATGGATTCAAAGAAAGAAAGAAGCAAAAACAGAAAATAAGTCATCCCATTAATTGCTTAAAAACTTTTTTTCATTGTACCATATATGTCCATTTCCTGTATTTGTAGGTGGTGCTTCAATCACTATTGATGGAGTGGCATTGGGAGGATCTGATATGCCTGTGACTCTAGGTGGTCAAGCTCTTCAAGTGACAACATACACATCCACTCAAATTGTAGCAATACTTCCTGCCTTATCTCATGGTTCTTATAGGCTATTGATTGATGTTGCAAACAAAGGCTACGCTGATTTAAGGTATATTTTTACTGGAATATATTGGAAAATTGTACCGGTTTAAAGGATTACGGAAGTTATTTATAAGACCTTAAACTAAAACAACCTTGTGTTTAATTATATTATTCTTTTAACAAATCTATTTTATATTTTTTTAGCTGATAATATTGAATTCTTAAAATGAATAGGTTTACCTTCAAGAAGTCTGTAAATTGAAAACTGTAGCAATTTATTTTGTAGGGATCTTGTTGGGATTATGTACAACTGAGTCTTGCTTGTCTTCTGGTGATAAACTTCTAGTAAGTTGTTGTGATGTGACTTATTGGCAGAGGCTATGTTTTGAGTTGAATTATAAGTTGTAGAAGCAAGTTTTGATTATGATCAAGAACTTTCTCTTTTCAAAATTGTTAAGAATTGTATAATAACTAAAATTTTAATTTTGTGTCTTCCTATAGATTTCCTTACAATACTAATGCTGAACATAAAATACTGATCTTCTAACTTAACTCCATCCAGAACAAACAGTATCCCTGAAATTGTATATACATTTGAGGTGACAAGCATGACTCCTGATTTTGGCTCCCTCTATGGTGGTACTGATCTTCTTATTTCTGGAACTGGTTTTAACACTAATGCCTCACTGATGGAGGTGACCCTTGGGCCACACACATGTGATATTTCATCTGTATCAGCCACTAGCCTGGAATGTCGTATTGCTGACACAGGAGTGACACATATTATCTCAGCCACTGGGAGACATCTCAGTAAGTTGTTTGAAATACAACCATAATTCCATAATTTTTCACATACATTACACAATCTTTTCCTTTAAAAACACATATTTAAAAAAAATTATTATCATTGGGTTGAAAAGTTGTTTTCTTAAAAGATACCATGTCTGAGCATATTTAATAGAAAATGCACAATTTTAAATATTTAATATTTCTTGGACAAAAACGTATGTACATTCTACTACAGTGCATAATGTAGAAGGGTTGCTGCTTACACTTGACTGGTTGGCTAACAGGTGTTTCTTGAGTATAATTTCTTTTCTGTTTTTTAAGTCAAGAGTTTGGCATACTATCAAACAAAGTGAATTAAGTGACAAGTTCTTATCTTAATTTCAGCATTCATAGCACCATACAAATTAATAATAAGCATCTTAGAATACCATCAGTTACAATCTTTCAAAGGCTTCAGCCTTTTTTATGATGATGATTTAGTCAGTTCATTAAGTATTTAAAATTCTGGAAGTTTGTAAGCTGGCTATTCATATTTTTCTTCAGGACTCCTAGGTGAGAAAATTGCACGATTATATTAAACATTTATCAGATTTTTTAAAATGAAGAGCTTTGAAGCAAGAGCTTTTTCTTTGCTCCTTACTCCCCATGCACAATACACTATGCACAAACATAGTGCACCATGTTTGTATCATGTAGAATACTTTATCCGTTGTGGCAAGTACATTTATACCACTTTTTTTACAGACTATGGAGTAGGCTATGCATGGGACAAAGACCCTCACACAGTAAATGTTGGAGACTATGTAACCTGGACATGGTCCACACCTGTGTATGTTTCTGACATGGGTTATGGTGTACATCAGACTGAGAGAGCTGATGACATTGTCAACATGGATGGTGGTTTCTCTTCTGGAACTAAGACTCGTGTTGGTAAGTTGATTACTATATTAATATTTGTGGCCGATCAGCACTGTCTGAGATTTGAAGCAGAAAGTGCAAAAAATACTGAGTATTATTAAAACCTCAACAAGAGTCATTGATATAATGATTGTGATGCTATTTTACATCCTAAAAGTTTTTGAGACTTATATCATGAAACAATATTTTATTAATCTTTTTAATCAAAAATTTTACACAAGCAAGGAACAGTTGCATTAACAAAAACTCACCTATTTATTTTATTACCAACACTTGTTTTATATTGTAATCTAAGCAAAAATATTTTATCAGATATTTGAAAGTGTTATGTTATCTTTTTAAAGCTGTTGAATTTTTAAAAACAATTTACTTTCAGGATCCTTTACACATCGCTTCACTGTATCTGGAACATATTCTTATTGGACTGGTTACATGGATGGTGGCATGTCCATTTACTTTAGAGGAACCATCAATGTTGTAGCTTTGGAATCACATGCAAAAGTACTGTCTGTCTTACAATTTGGACAGGAAGCAAGTTATGACCCAAGTGAGTGTTACCAGATTTGTTGCTCTATGACTTCCCTGGAGTCATTATTTGGAAAAACAGATAAGAAAATATTTTTATATACATGTCTGTTTCATTATTGTCTACTTGTGTTTTGTCAATACCAGGTAAAAGAAAATGTAAGAAAAAATGAATCTGTGTGCTGTGTTTCGGTTAAGTGCCTTCAATTATGATTAAATTCAATCACAGCAAATAACCTTGCTTAAATATATAAATCTGAAGTTTGAGTTTATTCGTATGATTAGTTCACTCAAAAATCTACAATATTCAGGGCCAGTTTTTATGTGTTGACTTGGTATTATTTTTAATTTTTGAATAATCAAAACAAATCTGTTACTATTTTTCATCAGGTCAACCACAAATAACAGCCAGCACCAGTTGTCCATCTGTGACAAATAGTATTGGTGGTTGTTCAGATTCAACGTCACTAAGTACAGCTCCTTCAGGATCATTTGGCTTTAGTTTCTTGAAGTGCTTTTCCCCATCAATCACTGCAATGGACACTAGAAATGGAACATTTGAGGATGTCATCACATTTTCTGGAGAAGGATTTGGAACTGAGGTTAGTAAAATAACTTTTTTTTTACTTCAATCAAGGAATATTGAGGGATTTTTGTTTCTTCAGGAAGCGCTTAAGATATTAACCATTTCATTGCATACAGCACTTTAGCAGTTTAAATAAAGGATAACATTCTAAAGTAGGATTATGGCTACCTTTTGATTACCAAATAACTAAGATCCTTTATTCAAAGAATCTCTTTATTGAACAAACTGTTAAGTTTTACATCACTTAAATAGTATGTTAATATAAATATGTTACTTAACTAGTAGCAGATAATGATCAAATAGTTCAAATCTGAATAGAGATGTTTATTATCCTTGATTTTAGTTCATCTACATGGTCAGCTGAAAAAATATCCACTATCCACTCTAAAAAATGTTTAAGAAAATTATAGTTTAATGTTCTGAGCCACTTTCTATTTGTCTTTCTATGCTAGGGATCTTCCTTGCAGAGACAGTTAAAAAGTATATCAACACTTAGAAATTAAACTCGCTACTTAAACATAAGCAACACATCTATACAGAAAAAGAGAGCAAACAGAGACTGACTTTGTTTTTAATTTGATCTTTATAAAAAATGTACCTGTGGCAAATTATCTTCAGTACTTTTTCATTGGTATTTTTAGATATAATCTCTATACCATAGCCATAACCTTTTACTTCTCAGGATTGCCAAAATGAAGTTCAATTCGATGGAGCAAGTTGTGAAGCTGTGTTAAGTAAAACCTCATCTGTTGGGTTTAGAATTGCCACTACCGATGCACCTCCAGTTGGTGGTAAGTTATTGTATTCCTCCAATTTCCAACCACAATGAGATCTTTAATGTGCATAATGTATACATAGGACCTACGTTTAATCGTCCATCTTCTATAAGAAAAGGTGCCAGATCCTTCTTCCTCAACTGATCCAAGGTAATGCTCATGTACATTTTTTTTGCATCCATGGTAAGCATTGACACACCACAACACAATGGTCACTTTAATTTCTTTAAACAAATTTTGATGTTAAAATTCCAATCCATAGCACATAATGAACCCAAGTCCTCTAGTCCCTGATTTCATAGTCTTGGGTCTCAATCACTAAGCCATCTTGCTCCCAATGAAAAGAAATAATGTTGCAGTCTTTGAGCAAAATACATATTAGACTTTTTTAGAATGATTATCTAATTTGATATAAATTACAAAGCTTTTAATGAAAGAAATACTGTTAAAGCAGGGGTCCCAACCTTCTTTTACCTGGTCAATCCACTTTTTATTTTCAAGATGCTCCTGTGGACCCCAAATAAAATAAAGTAGATATTTGCTTTAAAATTCAATTTAGGGTTTCCTGGCCTTTGAGAGAGAGTGCCCTGCAGCCCACCACAGGGTAACACTGGTCTAAAGTGACCCTGGTAAGTGGTAGATAAAAATAAATTTAGTGCAGGTATCACAATAATTTCTACTTTTTTGGGAATAGTGAATAAGCAATGACAAATATCAACTAGATCCTTATTTGAAAAAATGAGGAAATTGAATTATAACCAATTCAAGATACCTTTATTATAATTGATATAAACTGCACCATACATTTTTAGAAAAAATTGATGAAAGTTCTTTGAATAATTGAAGTTTTTTTACAGCTCCATTTTTATACTTGACTTTTTAATCACTATTTCAGTTCTGAGTGAGTTTACCACCAGAGTTTCCAATCTTGGATATGCATTGGTTGCAATGAGCAAAGTTCTTGATCGACGATTTGGACTTCTTCCAAAAGTTGCAAGTGTTCTTCCTTTTGAAGGTATTTATAAACCCTAAACTCCCTTTGTTGATGTCTGGATGTCCTCATTATATCACTAAACAAAGCAGATTTCACTATAAAATTGCCACCTAAATTTTTGAAAAAAATATTAAGGATTGAAGATTACAAATCCAAAATACAGTCAAACTTGCTTTGAAAACCACCTGTATAGACAAAAACTGTCTTAAAGACCAGTGCAGTGGTCTTGATTTACCACATCAACATTTTCTCTATAATTTACTTCTCTATAAAGAACATTTTCCAATGATAATCGGTGATCTTATAGACAAGTTTGACTGTAATGTGTTTTATTGTTCCATAAATTGGCAAGTTTTGTCTCAGCCTCAGCTGTTTTAGTTAGTAAGATTACATAATAATCCACTGTCGCGACCACCTTGCCACCAAGCAGTGGTCTGTTGTTATCCTCAAGAAAGTGACGTAACTCCTTACCGCCACAGGTGCTCTTGATCCTGGCAAAATAAATGACTAATAACAGTATGTGTTAACCTGGGCTCGATATACGTATAAGGCAGATTTTTAGCTCCATCGACTGTACACGACTCTCCCTTTGATTAAGCGCTTTGCTGCCACTTTGCTTGCAAATTCATTGCAGCGCGAGGATCTCTGCTATGCCAATCTATGGTACCTTTTAAGGGAGAGTTGTTGGTAAGAACAGAATAAAAGCATTATGCTTGACCCTTTGCTTGCCAATGAAAACAATTTGGGAGAAGAGATAAAGTTTATTTTGTCAAAATGAAAACTTTGAGGAAATCTTTGAAAGTCCAATTATTCTTTTCATCAAAATAAGTTGTGTATAAGACACATTCAAGATACTTTAATCTTTTCATAATATAAATCTATGTTTGTTACAGGTTCTAAAGTTGGTGGCACCAAAGTTACAATATCTGGTGGAGGCTTTAGTGGCAGTGCTGCTGATATAGAAGTGGACTTTGAAGGCGTGAGTATTGGTTCCTATTAATGTATAATTAATTAAACTGGTTGTATTTTGTCAAAAGAGCAGCAACAGTCTAAGCCAACCAAAATATCTAGGTTGGTTTGTTATCCCTAAGAATAAATACACATTTTTGTAATAGCCACAGCTGTACTCTCACCATTGTGTTTATGTTGTATTATACATTTTTTATATAAAATGGCATGCTGTTTAAAACAGGAGTGGCATCTAGTTTTCATGTACACCTGGTCCTCGATTAATTTATGTTTGATATATGTGATTTTTTAATTATGCAGCGGACCAATTTTCACCAAAATTCAGTTTTTGCGGCTCCACCCACAAGTCTTCTCCCATATGAAGAATTTTTTATCTTACAAATGCTCAAAGTCAATGCTGACATAACTAAACAATAATTTCTAGTGTCACCAAAGAATCAGTGTTTATCATAATTAGAAAATTTGCTATGTTTGATTTTTCTTCCAATCAAATTGTTTTGAATAAAATCCAAAGGTATATGTTGTTTTTAAATTGTTGTAGTGAAGAAATGGGTTTTATATCTGATGTTTTTTTCATATATATCCTATGTTTGATTTATGCAACTTAGATTTATGCACAATTTTTGTGAAACCAAATAGCACTCAAATGACCACTTTGAGGTTATGATTTGATCCATTTATTGCTTTTGATAAAATAAACAAATTATTAAACTTTAAACAATATGGTTAAGTACATAACCCAAAGATTCACTTTTATTGTTGTCAAATCATCATCCATCATTCATTGATGAAATTTGTATTAGACAAGAGACAATATGGCAATATGGGACTATCATGTAATGCGTTTATTTCACAGAAACTGAGCTGTATAGTTGAGTCTGTCACCTACACAGAAATTGTATGTGAGACTGAGTGTGGTTTGTCTCCTTCAAGTTGTTATACTGGAGCTCTGACACCATCTGTTCTTGTCCCTGTTGGAGGAGGATTCATGGCAGCAGAATGTTCTGGATCTGGCTGCAGGTTCATCACCTCTAATGATAAAACAGCTACTGTCAGTAGTGTCTCCCCTGACACTCAGTCAGAAGGTATTTTACTTTGACTGCAAATTGTGTTTCAGTAGTAACAATACAAAATTTAACTTAGCAAACATGTACCTAGTGCAAAAAGCGAAGAATGTGGTCATCAAAACACAAATTGAGGTATTAGTTTGTTTGCAAAAATTCAAACATATTTTTCTTTTCTGGAGCTTTGTAATAAGGACTAGATTACTCTTTAATTTTGCTCTGTTTATAGCCCTTTATATGTTCATAACTAGAGATTTTGTGTTTTTTTTTAGTCTTTAGGGGACGTTTTTTTTAAGATTTATTTATCTCTTTCTTGACAGAATCAACTGACATAACAATAACTGGCAGCTCATTTTCATCATCTGTCTCTGATACAAAAGTCAAGATTGGTGGTGAAGATTGTTCAGTCCAAACTGCATCTAGCAGTGAGATCACCTGTACAGTTGGAAGGCTACCAGTTGGAAACAACAATGTATATGTTTATGTAGGTAATGATGGCAGAGCTGCTTCAACCGCCCAAATAGAGAGTTCAAAGGTTGCACAAATAGACCTACCTGCAATGAGTAGTGAACATGGCGGAGCAGAGCTTGTCATCTCTGGAAATGGCTTTGTGAATGGAGCTACCACTGTTGATGTTGGAGGCACAGATTGTCCAGTCACAAGTGTCAACTTTGGAGAGGTTATTAACAGTTTTTTTTAATGCAAGGTTAAAAGAAATTAAAAGTCTTTCAAGGAAATAGAATGGGGTTGTTTTAAAGAGAATATTATTGTGTAATTATTTGTAATATCTACCATCTTATTAGTTATTGGGCTTACATAGCATGCCAATCTTAGCTCATTATCTTTAGATGTCTGTTGGACTTGCAGTACAGATAAGTTGTCAATCAAGAACACAACCTGAAGTGGTTTGGGTGTGATTTTCCTTTAAATGGTGGGCAGCTGTTTTGAAATAATTGTTTAAGCTTACTTTAGGAAACTTCACACACTAGGGTCTTGTTTGCTGTTAATATCTATGTTGTCAGGTTGCTTTGGTGTTGTTTTTTATCTTTGTGAAGAAATCTTTTAAAGCAATGAAATGTTTCCAATAAAAAGTGTTACATTTTTAATGACCCTGTTTGAATTTTATGAAACAGTGGATGTTTCAGTCATCTCACATGGAAGTTTTGAAACTGACAGTCAGTTTGACAAAGGTCATGTGAAAAGAACAAAAAGTCAGGAGTTTAAACAAAGGTTATACTTTTTAAATGATACTTCATGGCTCCAGATAATCTTAAATCAAGAAAAAGAATGTTTGTCTGTCAAATAGATGAAATCCAATTTAACAGTTGTGTATTCTTCCCTTATAAAATGAACTCATATTTTTTTCTTATCCTTTAGGTGAATTGTACCCTTCCAGCTCATGGTCTTGGAGCGCAAACTGTCACAGTGACTTCTAAAGGAGTGGCATATGATGCTCTGAGTCTTACTTATGATACCTCAGCCACACCAGTAGTTAATTCCATGAGCCCCGATCAAGGTGTCAGTGGAGATTCTGTAACCGTCAATGGAGCAAGATTTATTTCACCAGGAGGAGACGATCCAACAGTTACAGTAAGACATCTTAAATGCTTGACTCATACGGTTGCAAAATTGAAAGGCATCTGTTAAGTAATGTTGCCAATACTCATTTCTGAGTGTTTGGTTATCAAGAGTAGAGGCATACAGCAAATGAAGTAGTTTGTCTTTGCTTTCCTCGCCGAATTTTCTTTGCTGGCCTTGCTTACACTACTGCTTGATTGCAGGAAAGCTAAAGCATTTTGCCTGAACCGGGAATTGAACTCTGGTCACCTATATAATAGCCAGGACTCCAAGACTTTTATATCAGCTCCTAGTTGCATTTGTTATTACTTATCATTGATTTATGATATTGTATTTAATGTCAATATCACCACCTGCAATCGTATAGGTCCTGATAAATCATTGTTATCACACTAATTGATCGACCTCTTGATGTTTTGTGAATTTTAGACTAGTGGGTTCTCAAATGAGAGCATACTAGTCACAAACCCAACAAGGTAACTCTCAAAACAAAGGTTAGAAAAAATTAGTTTTTGTAGTATTTTTGTGATCAATGTCTGCCCAAATGTATTCATGATAAACAAAGTTGTGCTCCTTACTGTATGTTACTCTCGCTTGAATTTTTCTTTTCAGTCAAGTTGCAATTAAGTTCATACACTGTCATATTTTGTCAATGATTTCTTGATGGGCTCAACCATGATTTGTTTATCAACAGATTGGCGATGTTGATTGCCCTGTTGTGTCCTTCACTTCAACATCCATCACATGCACAGCACCCACACTTGAGACAGGTTCATTCAACGTTCAGGTCTTTGTGAATCAGTTTGGCTTTTCTAATGCTGATGTACAGTTTACGTATGAAGTTGGTACCTTTACCATCAGCCCAAGCACAGGTTTGTTATCATTCAAACATTAATTGTAGCAACAATATATTATGATCATATTTCATCCTTAGTTTGTGTAATTTTATATGATTATGGGCTTCAAAATTTGATGATTTATTTTTTATGGCTCTAGAGTAATTGGGCAACCATAGTAAAATATATTTGAATTAAAAAGAACTGAGGCTGACCACTCGCAGTGAAACAATTGTTCAAAACAAGTAAATACACCTAAAACCACCTCTGTACCACACAGGACAAAACATGCTGATAAAAACTATATACTTATTTTACAATCTAAATGTTATCATCACCCTTTCTCTCTCAGTTTAAATATGGACTTACCTTTGACCTTTTTTAGCTCAGTGTTTGTTTGTGACTGTCTTTTATTGTTTGTTTTGGGGATTGTTACATCAACACTCATACTGATGATTCAAAAATTAAGCCTTTTGAGCCTATCATTAAGAGATTACTGCTAAGACTGGTCAGCCCTATGTTAATATACTATGACTGGGTAGGATGCAACCTAAGTGCTACACCCTACATCCTAGGTGTTTAATTACCTTAGTTTAGTAGTACAGTCCCTGATATAAGCTTTCATGTAATGTTTGAAAAGACGTTAAACCCCTAAACAGTTGATATATTACAGAAGACTATTGAGTCAGACTGTTAAGCTTTGTTGGTAGGCAGTTGTTGCTTGGTCAATATAATGTCTTGCTTATGAATTGAATAATACATCAAACAGGCACCACAAATGGAGGACAGGCTGTAACACTGACAGGCTCAGGATTCCTTAAGAATGAGACAACTGTTACTATTTGTGGAAATGAATGTGTTGAGGTTTCCGTTTCTGCTTCAGAATATGTCTGTGTAACAGCAGCAGGAAGTGGTAAGTACAATAAAAAAAAATCTGTTTTGAAAATGAAATTTATAATATTTTTTACAAATGAAACATTTATAATATTTCTTTATACAAAATGTTGATCAATTAATCATTTAGTAGTATCACTCAAAGGTATGTGTAGCTTTCAATGCTTCTTGCACTCTCAATATATCTAGATGTTACTTCATAGCATTTTTTAGACATTAAGATAAGTGAAAGTTTGCTAAGCATGCCTATTTCTGTTTTTAAAAAATGTGGTTGAAATCAAAACCTATATCTACTTTTTAAATGTCCCAGATTGCTTTTTAAGGATCATTAAAAGTTGTAAAAATATTGATATTGCTAATGGCAAAAAGCATGCTCCATAATTGCTCATCACTACTGTCTAATCCAAAGATGCGTTAAAGTTCTCATATTTTTAATGTTGTTTCCCTTTTGATTTAACATCAAATTTTTCACAATTAATTTTATAATTAAATATTACTGAGTAAATAAAAATCGTGGCAATAAAATCACACTTATCATTCATAATTGCTTTTATCTCTCAAAATATATTGTGCTGGTTCAGGTGTTTGCATCATGTAGAATGCACAATTTGTGCTACACCTTACATTCATTCTATTTTTCTCACTCACCTGTCAGCCTTGTTGTTTCAATGTTTAGCAGCTGTTGCATTCAATGACACAAATTTCCTCCATTTCTTTCTTTCTGGCTTCCATGCACCAATTCTTGTAACTCAGGCCACCGACACTGACTATGTTGTCTGTATATAAGATATTTGCTCTACCTCTTCAGGTCCTCTTCTCTTTTTCACCTCCATCTTACCTTGAGACAATGTTGCCATTAGGTCTGTTGTTTTATTTCTTTTTGCTTGGCCAACATATTTTAGCTTTCTTTTAATTCATCATGGAAAGTAACTGACGAGACTCCCCAAGCTCTTGTAGAACAAGAACGTTCACCTTTGGTTTCCTTTGTTCATAGGCTTTCAGCCTTTTTTGCAGGTACAAGTATGTAATCTGTATAGCAGTCAACTAGATGTTTTACTTGCTGCCAACCATTCTTTTTATGCTTTTATTACTAAGGCGTCATTTAATTTTACATCTGATTGAGATTTGGAACAAAAAAGATGACATTTTCTATAGATAAATTTTAGGTGAGTCTTAATTTTTAAGTATGTAGATATTTTACTTAACTGGTATTGTTGATATTAACCAGATGGTAGCTGTGATGTCATCGCAACAGTGAAGACAATCACAAAAACTCAGGCTGCAGCATACACCTATGACTCAGCCCTGGAGTCCACAGTGACTGGTGTAACCCCTACACGTGGTGGCACAGGAGGTGGCACTGTCATTACTATCACTGGAACAAACTTTGGGTAAGTTAGATTCAGGTTTTCTTCAAGAATGGTACGTTTTCCACTATATTCTGTGGCAAGTGTGAAACTGTGTTAATTATGTGTGATGATTACTTCTAAAAATGTGTTTTCTTTGTACATTATGATTTTAAAATTTCACAATTGATGTTTATTTGGTAAGTTTAATTTTGTAATAAAAGAAAAGATGGCCTGAAAAAGAGTCAAACTGCTGGCTTAGATATACAGGATTTCTTACAGAAAACTAGAAATAAGATTCTACTTTCCTTTCTCTAAACTCAACATTTAGTCATTCAAATATCTCCCCATCATACAAAAGAACTTTGACTTTCTATTTGACCTTTTTAAAAACAAGACTCTACCTCTGATATCAATGAGTACAAACTTATATTTTAAGCGGACTAGGACAAATTTATGGAAATGTTCATCAATTGTATCACAAGTAAATGAGGAAATAATTATCATCTTGACCTGTATTTTCCCCAGTTCAACCCCAGGTGACATCTCTGTAGAGATAGCAGGTGCAGCATGTGCAGTGGAGTCTGTAGACAACACTGAAATAACCTGTAGAACTGGTGGTGCTAAATCTGCCTCTGCACAAGTTGAAGTTCAGCGCAGTGGATGGGGTTTGGCAAGACAAGTAAGTCAATTATCCTATGTTTTAATTGGTTAACAAAATCTATCACTCTAGTTGTTTAAATAAATTCCTCAAGTCAGATAGTGCTAGCTGTTTTGGCGAAGGGAAGCCTCAAAATGTTTGAATACATGAGTGTGTAAAATACTCATTATAGGAAAAGGAATCCTCATGGTTAACTCTTGAGCAGGTTGAAATGGTTGCAGAAGATAAAAGTCATACAAAACCAGTTACTAGAAATCACAATTCATACTCTTACCTTCCAAAAACGAGTAAAATGTGAACTCAGAGAAAATTTGGGGAACCTGGGGATTTTTTAAATATGTCCTCCGTGCGCAATTAAGTGACAAGTCTATTTCCAAAAGAATTTTTTTAGAATCCATGAAAATAGTTTTTGGAGATACTCTCATACTGCTCATACTGGTATCGCTAAATTCATTTTTCAATGTGTTTGATTTTCATGTCATGCAAAGAAGGAAGAAATACATTTTTGTGTGCTTAAAAGTGATTTAATGGTTTGATTGTAAGGTTTTTATGTACAAATTACCAAACACCTAATTTTTCTCTGTTCTGAAAGTTCCTTTGATTCACATAAATATATAGTTTGTTTCCTGACATCTAGATTACTTAAGATAATTGTTGTCCAGATTTGTAATCACTTTTTAATCCTCCACAGATTTCTGCTGACTACGAGTACATTGACATGTGGTCAAGCCCCTACACCTGGGGTGGTTTTCCACCCCCTGTGGCTGGAGATTTTGTGATCATACCGGCAGGAATGAAATTGTTGTTGGATAATAACACTGAAGTGCTCAAGATGATACTCATCCAAGGTAAGGTTATATTTTTTAAATAATCAAAATTATTTATCTTCATATCATATATATTAGTCAATTAGTATAGGAACAACATATCAAAAAGCCAAAGCGGAATACTAACGGTTATCCTGCAATCGGCAATTAAAAGAAAATTTGCATTAATTTTGCTGCCAAGTATAGTTCAATGTTGTTATTTAAAAAAATAATTCAGTTTTAGGATTTTAGAACATTTTTTTTCTTATTTCCTTATTCAAATTATCAATCCTTATTCCAGGTGGTCAACTGATATTTGATGAGGCAAACATTGAACTACAGTCTGAGAACATTCTGATCGTAGATGGTGGTCTCTTGCAAGTAAGTTGATAATTGTAATGTTGAATGTTTTATTTGAAATTATTCATTTTGTAAGGGTTTTAAAGTCTCAATCAACACTTTATGGCCATACCTTGTTGGCTTGGATTATGTGGAAGAGACAGATTTTCCTTATGATAAGAAAAAATGATCACAAGTTAAGATTTTCTCTTGAGTGTGGTTGTTTGGGGTGATATGATAGGGTCCACTTATTTGTTAAACTGATTGGGTGCAGGGTGATAGGGTCCACTTATGCGTTGAACTGATTTTGACACAGTTTTTGTTTCCTTGAATGGAAATGTTTTTATAGATGTGTATTAAGTAAAAATTGGAATTAAAATTCCTTTTTTTGTTGTGGTATTTTTTTTCAAGTGATGTCCATTTAAAGTAGACTAGTGATAGTTTAGATTTTAAAATGCTATTTGATTCAATATATCTGAAATTCTTATTGATGATTTATTACAGGCTGGAACTGAAAGCAGTCCTTTCCCAAGCCAATACAAAGCCATTATAACATTGCACGGTCACTTACGATCCAAAGAGCTTCCTATTTATGGAACCAAATCTATTGCAATTAGAGAAGGAACTCTAAACCTTTATGGTAAGTTGATATATTGCATAATGAAAAATAAAGTGAAAATATCATGTATACTCTTATATTACTGATAAGAGCCGGTAGAGCGTCTGGTTATAATTTGGGTTACCGGAGTTCTACTTCCATTTAATTTTTGGTCCTCCCGTTAACCTAGCAATGACCTAGCAAAGTGAAGTCATCGAGGAAAGCAATGGCAATGTACCTCAAATACTGTATGCTTAAAAAATTGGGAAGCTACTCCTGATTAACCAATGCTCAATAATGAGTATGGGTAACTTTACTTTATAAAAGGCTAATACATTCAAATGAAGATAAGAAATTTGGCACAAAGGATTTAAACTTTATATTTTCAGAATATAATCAAATTGCCAAGAAAAGTGTGAAAATTAATTTTGCCTGTGATCTCATTTTAGAAATAAATATCAAAATAAACAGGTGATCTTGGAATGAAAAAATGTAAGCACCCCTGTAAATTTGCTCATTTTATCTCCCCTTTCCTTTTTTAATTTTCAAACAGGGTATCAAATTTTACCCTGACATTTTTCGTTGATTTTTTATTTGATTTTTGTAACATGTGTTTTCTAATCCCCTTAACTTGTTTTCTACAGCTCAACCTGTTTCTCACAGTTGGACACAACTAGGAGCAACAGCAACAGCAGGTGCCACAACACTCACCCTACAAGATGAGGTTGACTGGAAGGCTGGTGATGAGATTGTTATTGCCACTACAGGTCACAGACATAGTCAAGGTGAAACTGAGGTATGTGCTTTAACTCCAATGCTATAGAGTAGGTAAGAAGATAGGGTCTGCCACAAAAAAATATTATTTTTCTGTATTTTCATTTAAGTGACTTCTCTGATATCTTTTTTTATACCTGAACATTTGTACTCAGAGATGTGTTTGCTGCTCTAGATTAATATCATATCCTAAGTACATCAGAATTACCTCCTATGTAATTGTTAAGACCTTGGTATAATTTGTACAAAATAAATTATCTTTTTTACAGAAATGACATGCTGTTATTTAGATAAGGAACAGAAATTGTGTGACTCATACCCTTATTTGTTTTGTCAATAATAATAATAATAATGGTATTTATATACCGCTAATCTGTCCCCTAGTGGCTCCAGGCGGTTTACAATTCTAA
>JAUUEB010089616.1:0-15339 GCA_032362205.1 Clione limacina | reverse complement strand
CAATGTTGAACTGATTACTTTCATTTGTGAGAGATTGAATGTTGACAGAGGACATTCTATGTGTTGAAATATTTGTGGAAGTATTATTGGTGTTAGTCTAACCACGTAATATGTATACCGGGCTTGTAGATGTGCAACGTAATCAAATACTTCATCAACAGAAAAAGGGATAATTCTGCAATTCTTCTCTCAATACTTCATAAACAATATCCTTCGTTATAATCTGTATGTGTTCTTATATAGTATACACGAGGAGGTGAGGATATAAAATATTTCTCTTTTGCTCTCAGAAATGTTCCTAGATTGCACAATGATCTTCTTTTTGTATTCATAATGACTTTATATACATACTTTTAAAATGCTCTTGTCACTTGCCTCCCCTGTTGTCAATAATGACGTAACAATGTACCATAACAAAAATCTACATGGCCAGGATTTATAAAACAGACATTCAAACAATCAAATATAATTCATTAAAATCCCCAAGAGAATTATTGTTGAAAAGATGTTAACATAGTGAGAATTCCCACCAGGGCAAATGACTTGTCAAGACTTGCTTGAAATTTAAAGAAAAATATGAGCCACTTGACAGGGTGGTGAGAGAACAACTTTGAGAGGGCAGTCACATCTCAGGGGACATACAAGGGGTCTAAAAGAAATAACAAATCTCCCTTGAACAACAGAACTGATTTATATTTGCAGCCAGTGATTCGACTAGTAGCAATACTTCTTATCTCACGAGAAATTATATACTTACTTGTGACTTCAAACATTACTAGCTAAGATATTCAATTCATCATCCAACCGTGTTTGGATTAATACGATGAGAACACTTATTTTGTTGTGTGGCAAATGGCCAGAGATCTGCCATAAGTCATAGCTTAATACGTAGAGACTGTTTTCGTACTTTTTGGTTCATAATAGTGGCACTACCTCACACATAGAAACACGTTCGACAAATACCTTATAGGTCTCAATAGCTGCTAGTACATCTGAGTTGTTTATATATCTAAGGTGGTGTCACAGGCCAGGGCTAAAGTTTACGTGGGCAAGTGCCATAGCAGATGTCTATCTCCAACCTATGTTTGTTTAATCTATGCTATACTGTGATGCTTCAGGGCAGTCAGTCTCTTCTACATTAAGGTACCTTTTCCTTAGTGTATGATAACATCAGGAAAATAAATGTCCATAAGTCAGTTTCATGTCACAGCAAACGCAGGCTCAGGAGCAGCTGATTTAAGAAAAGGCAGCCTAAAGGTATATCCCGAAACATATTGCACATTTCGACAATTTGTGAAAGACAATCTTAACAGTACTGTTTTAATCATATTATAATGTAACTGTACGGTACATGTTTACTGCAATAAGGTTATATTTAAAAACATAGATCAAAGTAAAAAACGGTGACCATCTTCTCCTTTAATCTCAACACCAAAATTACAAGTAAACGTCGACGTTATAGAACAACCCTTCAGTTGGTGGAGACTCATTAACGCTTTCTTAATTCCACAGTTGATCCAGAACAACCACAACTAATCCTCCTCTCAGATCTATTAAGTGGGCAGCGGGCAGCAATAACCTAAATGGACACTTAATCATGATGTCCCATTCACCTGCACGTGCGACCACGTGAGAAGAAAATGAACACTCGACGTGAGATCAGTTCACTGTGAGACAAGATATCTGCTGTTGGGGTATCAATTTCTCCAATACAAGTACTCACACCACTCCACCATGTATCTTTATATCTGATTGGGGCAGTGGGTGTACGCTCATGTCTGAGTAGGAATACATTCAGACAACTGTCTCAGACGATATAAGATAACGGACAAAAGGTCAACAGGGAGACACACACATCATAAACACAAATATTGTGTCACATTATTCCAATTGTTCTTGTGAAATACAACTTTTCGTAAGCTCAATATAACGAAAATGCTGAGGTATTATTTTTTTAATCCTGAATACGGACAGAGAATCGAGTGAGAAAGTCCGCTGGTTTAGATACACATGTATTGTGTTTATGGAAGAGAAAAGCTCCCTGTGGAGATGTTGATTGCTGCCAAATGGTCCATAAACATTGATAGCAGTTGACGTTAAGGAGAATGGGAGATAAAGGATGGCATGGGAAATGTTATGGAGTGAACTGAGTTCACTAAGGACAGAGCGGTCTAGACGTATAAACAACACAATTTATAACCGTCGTACATTTCTTAATTCACAAAAGCATCTTTAACGTAAGAAAAGATAATGCATCTATTAAGCACTTATTTCGTATAAATTTTTTGACTGCTGAAATTGTAAAATCGTATCTGAATGTTTTAACAGGCTCAGAAAAATATGTTTGTAAGTGTGTACTTCAAGCATATATTGCAAAAAGACGGTTGTGGTCAAAGTATATTTCACGTTCATGTCTAATATCAATTCTGCATCGGCCACGTTAACATTGGGGCCTGTAAAAGAAACATCTTTAATTTTAAATTACCATGTGCGATTCTACAGTAACAGTATTGATTATAACGTCAATAGTCAATATATCAAAACATAACTGTCTTAGCAGTGCAATACATGGGTATAGAACAACATGGGACTAGAACATGTTGGTGTTCGACCAATTAGCCGAAGGTGTTCCTACAGGATATTGCAATTTTGAAACTTTAAAACCTTGTCATTGCATGTTGCAATTGATTTCGCCACCTGTGATTCAGCCTTGTAACATGAAACCAATACCATTACCATCAACAAGCCAAGTTACTACTAGTTTGTTTATTTTTTTCACCTTAATATAAACAATTGCTTGTAGTAGCTCGGTGTGTTTAAGCTCAGTGGTATGGCCTAGTTTCCTGTCTATCTAAACTTAAGATAATCAGATCAGCTTCCAGTCCGTTTACAAAGATCACATACTCTACTTACAAAGATCACATTCTCAACATGCTTTAACAAACTAACGAGTGTGAGTATTTACCCCTAACAGGGATCACTCACACACACCTTCTGTCTAAACAGCTTGTCCGAGAACTGATCGGCCTGGCGCATCCATATGGTCAGCACGTGTCGTTGGTCGATGACCATTTGTACTATGGCTCTAGTCTGTATTAAATACTCTCATCCGGTTAGTTCCGGTACAAAGGTTAGCGAGGGACAATGAATATGATAGAGGTCTAATGGGGTTCACACAAAGAGCAAGAAACAGGAAATATAATAAATACATATAACGTGTGACATGTGGTATATCAATTCTATATTTAAAAAAGACCGTCGTGGGAAGTTTGTGTGGATTTTTTTCCAATTTTTCTTTACCTTTTTTAAGATATAAAAATAAAATGAAATAGGAAATCAAATTGTTATTTATTGAAAAATTAAAATTATAATGTAGTATATCCGCATTGATATCGATATTTGATATATATTTCAACCACAAAGCAAATTCATATGTAAAGTGTTGTTAAAATGTATTGAAATGTTTGAAAAGAGAATGTTATGAAGAAGTAGAATATATCACCAATATACTCAACACAACGTACTAGTATCTGTCAACTGGATACGTGCAACCAAGAAATGGACTTTTGTTGTTGGTTCCAAATAATTTGAATCTGATATTTGTTGATATTGATATATAGAAACTGAAATTCCATTTGTACTAACTGTTACCCAGCTTCAAAAGTATATTACAGCTGTTGCCAAATAGAACATGGTTATTTCAGATTTTACAGCCTTATACCGTCCATAACGTGTGTTATATTTACTATGAAGGAAGCGTATAAAAATAAATTACTTTCGTCAGAGCAACAGCGTCAGAAATTAAAATCGTTAACTTGATGATGAAAATAAAAAGTTGAACCCACGCTGGCAACAAATGTCCCCTTTCAGCTCCTATTATTCGATTCAAACCACATATTTAATACAGATTATCCAGAAATTGTCAAAATAAAAGATGGCAAGATTTTGGACAATCTTAAGCGTAATATGAAAACATTTCCAATAACTTTGTGTGCTATGAGAATGCTCTGATATATCAATATCCAAGCATGCACGAGACTAGAAAGGCTGAAACGAGAACAAACTCCGTGATCCTGCAATCTTAAAATCGCGTGTTTTGTTATGCTAAGAATTCCCCAAGACGATAGAATTGTCATCTTTACAAAAAGGAAATTGATTGCAGAGATGACAGAGGAAAGAGAAGAATAACCCAACGATTGAGACCATCCTTTGTAGGGGATGGTTTATGAATCATTGTGGATGATTGAAGAGGTTGGATTGTGTATGATAAAGAGGATATTGATGTGGTGATGAATCTATCATTGTCCTCTATACAAAGCTATGTAGGACATTAATATAAACGAACTGAAATATGATACATGATCATCTAGGGCATACGGGTGCAATAAGTCTACTATATATATTCTATATCATAAGAAGGCTAAATGTAGTAAAAACGTTACTTAACATTACTAATTATTTGTTGATGCTTTACCTAGATTAAACTAGGAACTTGATCAAAGAAAATTGGTAATAAAGGAAAAAGTAAGAAATTACTTGTACCTTATATTTGTTTCTAATTAATTGGCCCTTACTGTGTACAGCATCAAAATACAGACAGGTGTTCAAACATTGAACCCATTAAATTGCTCGTACAAAAATCATAACAATTTTCTATAATGTAAGGAATAAATAACAACATGAATATATCTGCATCCTGAATAACAGCCATCTGCAATGAGTCCTAAAACAAGCACATTAATAAACCGTAAAACTACAACTAGTTTATTTTTGCATCCAGCAACTCCACGCATCAATGCCCTAACAACAACAGGAACATTAATAGATGGTAAATTGAATTAACAGAGCAAGACCATCATACAGCCCACCAGCACGTGTGTGTGTTTAGTTGGTCATTAACATAGGAAGGAGAGAATTATAGTTGGTCTTTCACATAGTCAAAAAGACATAAAAAGCATCAAATGTACAGAAAGGATCTTGAACAGGCCGTTTTGAACTGCGGTGACTTTAAACAAACATCCAACTAAAATGTAGTACAGTACAAAAAGGTAAATGAAACTCGAGAAGCCCGATATCAGCCGACCATCTTTGCTAAGTGATAACAATCTATGTTCACAACGCCCCAGACCTACATAATCTGACGTGAATAAGATAGTTGGGAGTTGGAAATGGAGAACTGAGATAACATAAAAAGGTTAAGAAATCGGAAATTGTAATGTGAGATGAAAGAAAGCTCTGCATGCATGCCGACACGTAAGATGTTATTGTTAAGTTGGCGGTTTGCCACTGAAGACGTTCTAACTTATAAATCCCCATAATGTAGTTCTAACAAGATTTATGGCGTGATTCTATTTGCGTAATTTTTCGAAAGTATGGTACTACTCTCAATGTGTTTTGTTTATAGCAAGGTTAACAGCTTTTTAATTGTCAATCTATTATAATTAATCAATCAGTCAATGTTAAATGTTTTGTACGTCAAATGTTCGTCTTTTATCAATAACAGCGTGCCTTTACAATCTCCAATTTAGTATGAAATTAATATTATAAGGTATTAGGTTTCCCTTTATAGAAGAAAACATGATTTTATTGGGTAGTATTCCTACATGAATTTACTATTAATATGAGGGACATCGGCTTAAAATAATAAGCTAGAAATGTGTTTTCTAATTTGAGAATGAAAAGAACCGGTTCGTGTTGGGTTTTCCCTCTCCATACGTCATTTTGTTTTGTTAAGCAGATAGTTAACACATTTCATCATGGAAAATAAGTTTGGTGATCTGATCTATCAAATCGAGAAATAGATAACCGGAAATGTCACTTGTGGCCAGGTAAGAAAACGCAAAAAGGCATTAAATCAGTATCAAATAGCAAGTAAAGCTGTGACCGAAGAGATCAATGGATGTAGTAATGATGGATGAGAGACAGCTGGACATCTGACCAACATGGAAGACACAAATGATCCACACAACCCAGGTGAGATGACTGGACTGTCCATGTAGTAGGTAGGAATGTGTACAAATGTATGTCTGTGTTTCTGTCTGTGTATCATTCTGTATGTTTTCCTGTATGCCTCTTTGCCTGTCTGCATGTGTATCGTGTTTATTGAGATGCTGATGATATTCATTACGCTCTACACTTTTCAAAGATGAGAACTGTAAAAATGTACGTCTAATTGTCATTTTGTTGAAAAAAATATGGCTGTGTTGTATGACCCTTTTTATTAAACATCATTTTTTCTAAAGCATCAAGTATAAACCGTGTTGCAAAGATTTTTGAAATTCTTGACCTCAGGTTTAAATTGAAAGACAATAGAAATAAAATGATTGATTGTTTTTTACTATAACTTCTACTATTTATTTTTGATATCATACAAGTATGAGTATAAGTCATTGACAGTCTAACAAAAATATCCCAGGACTGGTCATTTTCCGTTCAATCATCATCGGAAATCCCTTGAGTCATCATATATGACTTTAGCACCAGTGTAGGGATGTTGGGACGTCCACTGTCCATCAACCACGTACAAGCTTAAACTGGTCCAAATCCATACCGATCCATCATCTGTACCCATCATTGCGATCACTCACGTCGGCCGGAATGTCATATAATCTGCTTATTTTCTCAACATTCAACATTCATCATATTTAACCCGTTGGAGTTCAGCTGAGAAGCTCAAACCACTCAATCTAGGCCACGATATTCTCTCCTTTATGATCGCCCACAAATATAAATTCTGACACAACCACGTAGTCGTTTCGGACATATTTTTCCTCATTCAATTTTACGTTTCAATCCAACAACGCCCACAGCCGGAAGGAAAATCCGATTTTCATGGCACTTGAGCGATTATTAACCCCCAACAATATCGATAAATGCCGGGTTAAAAGCATCAATTCACAATCTGTAGACCGAATACAAGAACCTCTTTAGCTCCTGCATTTGCCTGGGGGCAACGATTTTGAAGTGACGGAGTCCCCTGTGCCAAGTTGGCAAATAATAATTAATTTGTGGGGTAAACATAGTCGAACGCTGTCGGCGAGAACGATTCTTTGAGATACTATAGAAGACATATATATGTTGATGAATGGTGGGACTGGTACTAGGAAAGACCTGACCTATAAACCTATTCACATTGATTGGGTACCATATGGGTAAATGTGGTACTGTCAATAAATAGACGGGAAATATTTCTGAGCTATGAGCTTTGGCTATTGACAATATTCTATGTGTGCAAATAAATATTGTATGAGTTATTTGTATAAACTGATAGCTTTATAGGCTTAAGGGACATAGTTGGGTGCGAGTAATACAAGACCATTGTATCGATTTAATGTGATGAATATTTGGACTTTCCCAATATGACCCACTCACAGTATCATAGTGTTTCTAAGTAAGTTCGTTTCAAACACTTGCTTACTAAGTGGGGAAAAAGATGACGTAGCCACGAACAAAAAGGACATAAAAATAGGACTTATTTTCTTTCTTTCGATCATTACTCTACCCATACCGTACCCCCTCCTCTGCTCACCAGTTTAAGCATCATCATCAATATCATTCTCTCCAATGGCATGACTAATTAAGAAGCCTAACTTTGACACAAGGGACATTGCAATATGTGACAGCAATAAAAATCAACTTTTAATAGATTTCAGGGACCATTAAACAAAATCCGAAGCAACTTAAACACAGCCTGACGTTTCTGTCACCGGTTTTAAATAGAATGGGAAATTTGATAACTACAATAAAGTATTTCCAGGCACGAAGCTCAAACATTAAGAAAAACATGACCATAATGGACGTGGAGAAATCAGACTTGACAGTCGAGGAGACTAAAGTGGAGAACGTGGTGACGAGACGAGGATAGAGGGCAACGGTCGCTGGCATTTGAGACATTGTATGGGCGATAATTTACGAAGTTTGGCGAGAACTTGTTAAAAATCTGAAACTGTTGTGTTTGGCAATGGTGTAAACTATTTGATTTCACATTCTTTTTAAAATGTGGGTTCAAAGGCAGGGAAATAAAAACGAGTACAAATATCCTCAGATGAGGGAAGCGGAAGTAAGACAGAGTTAAAGGTGTTAAGCCTGCATATCCGGCAATATGGCGGAAAAGACGAAGATACCGACAATGTAATAGTGAAGGTAAACGAATGTGCAGTTGGAGAATAGAGACCCGAAAAAAAATAATAATGGGCTATGGCATCAATTATTCAACTTATTGGAATATTTAATTTCAATCGTTCGGCTTCTCTATAACCAGAATAATGTTTATTGTTTTAGCATGCATCAATCACTGTATAAAAATGTATTTAATAACTTATTCAATCCCCGGCAAATTGGTTTATACTTCCAAGAAATTATTTATGTATCAGAAAAAAAATAATAATTCTAGTTATATGACGTTCATTAACTGATCTCACGCTTAATCATTATTTTGTCGATGGAATTTATCCCCTTGTTTCTCTCTCGTCTGATATCGGTCTACGTCAATATTTGTGAATTATGATAGAACCATACTTTATGCATTTCTATATTCTTAAAGAAGGTATGTAAATTCTAAATTCCAGTTAGATTGTGATTTAAGACGAAATATCAGTTATAAAAAATTACAAAGACGCTATGAAAAAAAATTCAGCACTGCTCAGATTAGAAACTTCGATTTTCATGGTTGGTCGCCTTAAATCATGAGGGAGGAACATTGAGGGGCTAAAAGACTTTTTAAAGTGTTGCCAACTCTATCAAGGCATTCAAGTGTTTGCTATTGAGTTCAACAAGGCTTTCATGGCATGCCAGTGCTTCAAAAGAAATCGTTGAAAAGAGCTTTCCGCTGTCTGCTAATTTTGCTTTTCCCAATGAAGTCCTTCAAAGGGAGAATTCAGAAGCGTTAACGCTGTGATCATGAAAGGACGAGCTTTGCCACAACACTCTGACATAGAAATGATGACGTCACTGGGTTGATGTGTAACCAAAATGTCATCAATGTTCTGTGGGTCATGATTATTTTGAAAACACAAGACAGATAAAAAAAAAAAATTTTAAAACTGCTTATTTAAGAGAGAAGAAGGGTAGACATGCAGAGAGACAGGAACACGGCGAGAATTAATGTAAACAAGATTGAGTGGCAGTATAAATGTATTCATATAAATAATTTAAACCTATATAATATTATACATATATCTATCTATCTATCTCATCATATCTGTTCCCTCTCTCCTGCTATTTCGTTACATAAACTTGTATTATCATTTCCACTGTTTTTAAACAACAACATGTTATGTTATGTTGCTTATCCAGCAGCCATATGAGCCTGAGCCCTTCAATTTGATGACAAGGAAAATAATTTACAACGACATAACTCTTTTATCTTTCGTTGTGTTTCTCAAATCCACTGATAAAGCATAAAACTCTTAAATCTTTAATATTTGTCATACAACCACATATACCACAACATATAACAATTGATATATAATGTATATAAAATACATAAATATAAACAATTCAAATCATTGTGTAGTCCTGCAGTCCCATGAACACGTCTCAACAAATGTAATGTATTTCATCCTCCTTTGTATTAGCATATTATCGTCTTATTTATTAGCTTACAACCCATGTGTCATTCTCATATTTCAACTTTGTCAGAGAGTCTGTTGTAAGGTTAACCTCTGTAATACCGCCCTCAGAGATAACATAGCATGAGTCAACGGACAACGACATCTAAACAAGGAATTTTGGGACATTAACTTATCTATTTCTATAAGCCGCTGATCTTCTCATATCCTGTTTCTTCCGTTCATAACTCAATGTCAAAGTCTGTTTATACAAATGATATCTTCGTCATTGTCACAATACTTGGTTATAAAGACACAAGGGGGGACACACTGGTGGTGGTATTAAAAAAAGGTGAAAATAAGACTTTCATTACTCATACAGATGCAAACACAAATACACAAATACAACATCCATACACATAGACACAAATCAAAGCAAGGTAATTAATTAATATCAAAAGTAACTCGTTATTGACGTCACATTGTCCGTGACTAATCTTAACCATCAAAACTCTAATAAATATAGGCCACTGGAATTTCCGAGTATATCGATGACCACAATTATTTCACACCTGACACCCTCACAGAAACATGACACTTCAAAGCGTTCTCGTTGGGCTTTAGAATAATTGCTTCACTATGATGAATACAACCATCACTTAATACCATTGAAGGTATATCAATTGATGGGGTTTAGGTCTCATATGTCAGGAATGTACTCTCATCAGAGTATTATGATGACGACAAAGGCATTGTTAGAAATTGGAATCAGATGTGTGTTCTCAGTTCAAAGCTCTTCAGTCGTCTTGCATCCATATTTTTCATATGGTAGCGATAATATGAATAATGAGGGTGATGTTGACGACAATGAAAAAGGTAACTACCCAGTTTAGATGATATGTGCCTTGCCTACTTGTTTCAACAAGAAAAAAAGAGACAAGGGACTTTTGAGCAAACTGGTCATGCCACATTGTTTGATTTAGTGTCAGATCAGAAGATAAAGATTGGATCAGAATACACTTCTATACGTTTATACTGGTATGAATCGATAAAAGGCAAGCCCGATTATGCTATATTATTTAACACCTCAATTGACATTTACCAATATTTTTTCCCATGTTTTCAACTCAAATCTTTCTCTAACTGCTATTACTTCTGACCAAGACATGAAATATTCACCCAGTTTAGACTTAATTCACATAAAAACAATCTAACTGGACCTAACTTTTCTCAAAAGTCTCATGGCATTTACAAGGAGTCCCTGTTCATTCAAGTGTCAAGACACCTTTTAGAACCTTCATCGTCCTGGACTGCTAGGATCACGCCCTAAAGTATAAGCCTAAAGCCTGAAGACAATGACCCTCAACTATGGTTTTGTCCCCAAAAGTCAGTGAGAAAACATGTGTCTTTAGAAAAGTGACACGCCAATCTAGACGTCTCTGCCTGATGAATTTGTATTTTATCCCCTCCTGCCCCTCCCGGCTTAATAGGAATTTGCATGTACACACTACTTCATGAACCGATGAATGACGAATCTGTTTGAAGGCTGTCATGTTCACGAAGAATTAATGACTATTTTCACAAGGCAAAGGTGCTAGATGTTTTTGTCATACAATCCAGCAAGTTTCTGAACTGAAAAATAAGACGCTATTTTCTGTTTAAAAGTAGGTCCTTGATTGTGTACAATAATACAAGTTTGGAATTGTAATAATATTTGTTATTCTAGTAGTTTGTTTCGTATAACAAGATTCCGCCCTAAACAAGTGTGATCATAAAAAGGAGCCCTGGCGAATAAAATAGTCAGTAAACATATATTGAAACTGTGCTGTAATTATAATTATAATACATTTTTTTTTAAATGTTTAAAAGAATTAAAAAATTAAAAACAAAATTTAAATGTGAAATCAATGAAATACAACAAAAAGAAATAGGTAGTAGAGTTGAAATAAAGAAATAAAAACCAAAAAACAATCGTCAAATAATATTCATGAAAGAAATGATAACATTATTTCTCGCTAAATATATTTGAATGTAACAATTTTAGATAAATATGAGGAGCAGAGCGGATCATTAAATTATAAAAGACCAGGGTTTTTCTAAAACCTGGTTTGCTCTAATTTACTAAAGTAGAAAGGAATGTTTTCATTAAAAAATGAAAGGACGAAAATACAAAGAGTAGTACTCTAGAAAGCAAACACTGTCGCACCGTTATGATCCACTAATCGATACGTAGAAATCAATAAGCATTAAGATCACCACACCTTCGTCGTCCGTCCCTTTCAACACATTTTCAGCCAATAAGAGCACAGAGCATTATCAAGATTTGATTAACCAGAAGACGAGGAATCCTAGGAGTTGCTGCCATTATGATTTACACACCGTTAAGAGATCATAAAAGTACAATCCCATGAGACATAATCGTAAAGGGAATTTACCGAGGGAAAGTCATAACACTGTTGTAGTAATAGATTTATGGCCATATCGATAGTTGGTACACTATTTCTGTCTTCTTCAATTTGCATTATGAAATAACGAAAGCAAGCAGTTATTTGACGATAGTGAAGACATTGACGTGTACAGTGAGGAAAGTCTGCTGTTGTCAATTATGCATCATATTTGTGACTTTGAGAGTCGATATGCAAGACTTTATTTATTGATCTGATTTCTTTTGACTTTTCGAGATTGCTTGGACTATAAGTATTTTATTTAAATGTTTAAAAAACAATTACATTCTCATATTCTTAAATTTCAAAACAATTGCATTGTTCATGGTTAAAGAAATATAGTTAAACCAGAGCCCAGAAACTGCATTGTAAAGACGAATAATAACGCATACACCTTATGTTATTATATTTAAAGCAAAGAAATTTAAACACTACTCGATTGAAAAAAAATTGAAACTGTACAAAAATAACGACATGCGTTTGTGCATGACCAACTTACTTCCAATTGGCTATATCTTGGTTTGGTTGCTAAAGCTTATGTATTTAAAAATGATTTATCATGAATTCATTTGTAATATAACGACAAACAGAAGCAATTTCTTCAAACGACAAAAAATAAGAAACAAAATGGGAAACAATTAGAAGAGAAAGCTCATCTGATTAAAACCATTACGGTCGAGAGCTTCAAATGTAGGTCACCTTCTCATCATTAAAGTGTCAACAACGCTCTTTACTACCGTTACTAAGCTACTCCTTTATTTGATTTGTTTTCCTTTATTTGATACATTCTATCTGTCTTTTATCTAAATAAATAAAGAAGGAAAATCCGTCAATCATGCTTATTTCCAAAAGACCATGGGTGAATTCTAAGGTTCAACCCGTTCCTTCCTGTCACGTGACTAGTATCGCCACTGGTAGGTCAACAAATGAACAAAGCAATACGATCACCAGACCTATCGATCCCTGACACACGCCGTGTCTAGTGGTCACTACTGGTCACTCAACACCACACCAAACTTGTCAAGGGATAATGAACGTTCCCGTACCCTTTTCTCCTGCCCTACTTAAAAGCTAATGGTCTAAAATGGCCACTAATGGGCTCAGTGACAACATTAAACTAGCAGACGTTGACAGGTGGACGGAAATCTTTCTTGTCATAAACTTGTCTTGAAATAGATATTATGCTAACCCGAAAGTCAGAGTGCCTTTTTTTAAACATAAATTTGCATACGTATCTGATCGCGTCGTTTCTATTAAGTTGTCTGTCGAGAGCGTAATATAAAAGCAAAATTCAGAACGAAAGAACAAACGAAATAAGGATATGAAAAAGAAGTTTAAGTCGATGATGTCAATATCAAACACTGTCGCACCGTTATGATCCACTAATCGAAATAGTAAACTACATTATCATTATATTCTAACAAAATGAAAAATGCGAAACAGATAAGCCCAGAAATTGTAGCTTATTCCGCTGCTATCTAATAAGTTTATTCGTAATATAATATATATATTGTATCTCATATGGAGTTTCAAATACCAAAATATGAAAATCCCTCGGCGGCAAGTGTTTATTCAGCTGTCTCCTTAGAACAACAAAGGGTCTACACTCTACACGTTATATGATCATTCATTACATCAACTCCAGAGGGGAAACCCCAAGAAAGACAACTTATTATTGCCACCCACTCAAGGATATTATCTTTTCTCAGTTGTTATACATTATTTTGATCATCAAAGGTTGGCGCTAACAAGAACAGGCGTGACAGAAGATTGATGTAGAGTGCGATGGACGTAGGCATTTTGTTTCTGCAACAAAGGATGCAGGAATTACGTACGTATACTTCCTGATTCGTATCACGGTTAATCACACCGGACTCTTACGTCTTAGCACAAATCCCTTAATCCTATACGTTACGAAGGGTTTGCACAGTGTAGCGTAGGTCGCAGTAACAATTCTGAATCTAACTATTTGAGTGTCCATATTATCCAATGTGGTTTGACTTTCTAAAAATGGAACTCAGAGCTTATGGTTTTAACACTCAAACTCAATTTTCTTTGATCCCTCACCTCGCCCTTTACAACTAAGTCCAAAAACTGTCAACAAAATCGAGCCCAAATAATCGTGTTTTGTGTCTCTTTGATCAGAGCTAAACTGTATTTGTTCACTGTCTGGCACAAACCGTTGCCTATGGCTGTGTATGCAGACGACAAAAAACCTTGATCAAGAATTGATTGTTGTTGGATGGACATTGTCCATCTTTATCTTGACCGTTGGTTTTTGAAGAGAAGCCCTTTAGATTGGGAGATTAAATGATAGTTAAGGGTTATTAGCGCAGCAATTAGCACACACTTGAGAATCCATTTGATGGCAACAAAGCAAAATAGGGAATATACACAGAGGGATAAGAGGTTGACGACCGAGGAGGAGTAAAGCTTGCACATTACAAGTTAGAACAGTGTAATGGCACATAACCAAAATATATTCATTCAATATCTTAACTCTTAGTTTGACAATAGCATCTTATCAAAATAACCTATCAACTCAAATTGCAGCACTATTTTCAAGATGACCATGTCAAGTAGTGGGTAAAGAACAAATAGAATGGATAATCTTTAAACACATCCAAGTCAGAAGTTTTTATATTTAAGCGTTAAATTTAACCATGAATCAGAGAAAGAACACCAATCTTTTGTTGGGTCTATGAGAGATAGCACACTCCCTGTACATAAATAAATCATCTATCTGATATCATTGGCAGGTTGACGAAACCTCCAAATGCCACTGACGAGAAAACAACAACATACTATCTGGAATATCTATACAGATTGAAAAAGCAGAGAGAGGTTCTCACATTTGATTACATCTTAAAGGTTATGTCTATAGATGTGAAGCCAACACGACATAATGGAAGTATAAGAAACAAAGGTGAAGAAAGATCAAGACTATCGATATTAGGGTGTCAGACCTACAACCACGTGGTTTGCATAGATAACGTGCTCCAGTGCAAGACTAACAAGCTACCAACACTAATATTACACGTCTGAAAGTGTTGTTAGTAAACTGATACCATAACAAAGGGATGTCACTCAATAAGACTTGAATTAAAGGTGAGAAGCAAGCTGCGGAGCGGCATGGTGTAGGAAAAAAATTATATGATGGTAAGTAAAGCAACAGTAAGGTAAAACATTAATAAAAGAACTAAGAAAGAAAGAGTGTAGGATTAAGAGGAAGCGATGGGGTTAGGAGATGAGGGAAGGGGGGATAGTGGGAGTTAGGAGAAGGAGGAAACAACAAAGGGAAGAGAAAAGGGTAAAAAGGAAAATGTGGATGAAGACATAAGGGGGGG